>JAEOAE010001812.1:272500-315113 GCA_036365155.1 Meriones psammophilus | reverse complement strand
CGTCACAGACGCTCGTGTGTCGTCGCGTCTAACTCGCGTGTCGCGCGGGTGTCGCGCCGAGCTCCTCCGGGACCTGTGTCTGCTCCTCGCTCCCAGGACGGAGTTCTGAGACGCAGGGAGGGAGGGAGCGAGGAGGACGGCGCGCACGCGCGTGTGTGTGAGTATGTGTGTGTGTGTGTAATGTGTGTGTGTGTGTGAGCTCTGCCGTGCCTGCGCCAGGGACACCGCGTCCCCATACTGGCTTCTTGCTTTTGCCTCTTGCTTTTGCATTTACTATTTTGCTTTTTGCTTCTTGCATTTTGCTTTTTGCATTTTGCCTCTTGCTTTTTGCTTTTTGCATTTTACTATTTTGCTTTTGCTTCTTGCATTTTGCTTCTTACTTTTTACTTCTTGCATTTTGCTTCTTGCTTTTTGCTTCTTGCATTTGCTATTTTGCTTTTTGCTTCTTGCATTTGCTATTTTACTTTTTTGCTCTTGCATTTGCTCCTTGCATTTTGCTTCTTGCATTTTTGCTATTTTACTTTTTGCTTCTTGCATTTTGCTCCTTGCTTTTTGCTTCTTGCATTTTGCTATTTTGCTTTTTGCGTCTTGCATTTTGCTTCTTTGCTTTTCCTTTTCTCCTCCGTCCTTCCCCGCTGTTCATCTCTTTTCCTCTGAGCTCCAGGCGGCCGCGGCATCCAGGGACAAAGCTGTGACACAGCGCGGACCCGGGGACTCAGCAACAGGAGGAGAAACAGCAACCTTCAGCTCACGAGCACACACACACACACACACAGTTACACAGATACACACACAGACACAGACACACACACATGCACACACAGACACACAGACACACACACACACACACAGTTACACAGATACACACACAGACACAGACACACACACATGCACACACACAGACACACAGACACAGTTACACAGACACACACACACACAGACACACAAACACAGATACACACACACACACACACACACAGACACACACACACACACACACACACAGTTACACAGATACACACACAGACACACAGACACACACACATGCACACACACACACAGACACAGTTACACAGACACACACACACACAGACACACAAACACAGATACACACACACACACAAAACACAGACACACAGATACATATACAGACACACACACACAGACACAGGACACACAGACACAGGCACACAGACACAGACACACAGACACACAGACATACACAGACACACACAGACACAGACACACACACAGACACACACAGACACACACAGACACACACAGACACACACACACAGACACACACAGACACACACACAGACACACACACAGATACACACAGACACACACAGACACACACACACAGACACAGTCACATACACACACACACACACACAGACACACACACACAGAGACAGAACAAAGAGACAATCCGTAACCCACTGGCAGGAATTTTATTTTGTTTTATTTTATTCTATTTTATTTTATTTTATTTTGTTTTATTTTATTTTTTTCTATTTTATCCTCATTTCCCACCCTTTGGCTCAGCTTCATCTCTGCTCGTCCAACTTCCCGCCCACTCAGGGGCCCAGCACACACACCCCGGCACGTGACCCGGTACACGGAGGAGTGTCGGCTGTTCCTGGGTCCCTGTGTGTGTGACCCCGTCAGGAGGGAAACAGCTGAGCAGGAGCCACATCCCTGTGTGGGGAGGGTCTGTCACGTGTGTCTCTATGTCGTCGCGTGTAGCTCTGGAGTCGCGGGTGTCTGCCGAGCCTCCTGCGGACTGTGTGTGTTTGTGTGTGTGTTTGACGGAGTTTGAGACGCAGGTGGGAGGAGCGAGTCTGTGCTTACTGTGTGTCGTCTGTGTGTGAGTCTGTGTGTGTCTGTGTGTGTCTGTGTGTGTGTGTGTGTCTGTGTCGTGTGCCTGCGTCAGTGTATGTCTGTGTCTGTGTGTCTGTTTGGCTCTGTATTGCATTTCTGTTTTTGCTGTGTGTGCTATGTTTTGTGTGTGTGTCTGTGTTGGTGTGTTTGTCTTTGTGCTTGCCTGTGTGTCCGTGTGTGCAAGGCAATCATGTACCTGCCCCTGTGGGGGCAGACAGGACTGGGTGGGGCTGAGGGAGCTGGAAAAGCCTGGGACGCTGAGTCAGGGACAAGAAGATGGATGAACACACGCCAGAAAGACCATTTTCCTCCTCTCCTCCTCCTCCTCCTCCTCCTCCTCCTCCTCCTTCTCCTCCTTCTTCTCCTTCTCCTCCTTCTCCTCCTTCTCCTCCTCCTCCTTCTCCTCCTCCTCCTCCTTCTCCTCCTCCTCCTTCTCCTTCCTCCTGGGCCTCCTCCTCCTCCTTCTCCTCCTTCTCCTCCTCCTCCTCCTCCTTCTCCTCCTCCTCCTCCTTTCCTTTTCTTCCTCCTCCTTTCTCTCCTCCTCCCTTCCTTCCTCCTCCTCCTTCACTCTCCTCCTCCTCCTTCTCCTCCTCCTCCTCCTCCTCCTCCTCCTCCTCCTCCCCTCCTCCTCCTCCTCCTCCTCCTCCAAAGGAGGAGAAACTCCCTCCTCCTCTCACCTTCTCCTTCTCCTCCTCCTCCTCCTCCTCCTCCTCCTCCTCCTCCTACCCTCCCTCCTCCTCCCACAGACTCCTCAGACAGACACCTCCTTCACACACAGATACTCCTCATACACCCACTCACTCCTCCTTCTCCTCACTCCTCCTCAGACTCACCCAGAGACACACCTCTCACCTCCTCCTCCACACTCAGACTCCTTCTCCTCCTCCTTCTCAGACCACACCTTCCACAACTCCTCAGACTCCTCCTCCTCCTCCTCAGGCACCTCCTCCTCCTCCTCCTCATACAGAAACTCCTCCTACAGACTCCTCCTCCTTCTCCTCCTCAGACCTCCTCCTCCTCACCTTCTCCTCCTCCTCCTTCTCCTCCTTCTCCTCCTCTCCTCCTCCTCCCTCCTCACATCCTCCTTCCCTTCCCTCCTCCTCCTCCCCCTCCTCCCTCCTCCTCCTCCTCCTTCTGCCTCCTCCTTCTCCTCCTCCTTCCTCCTCCTTCTCCTCCTCCTTCTCCCCCTCCTCCTCCTCCTCCTCCTCCTCCCTCCCCCTCCTCCTTCCTCCTCCTCCCTGATCCTCCTCCTCCTTATCCTCCTCCTGCTCCTCCTCCTCCTCCTCCTCTTTCTCCTCCTCCTGCTCCTCCCCCTCCTCCTCTCAGGGGCTGATGCAGCTCTGGGAAACAAATCCCTGAGGAATGAGGGAGGGCTGGGGGGAGGGGAGAGGGGGAGAAGTGGCTGAGGGGGAGGAGGATGGGGAGGAGGGAGGAGGGGGAGGTAGGGGGATTCAAAGAAAGGAAGAGGGGGTGGGGGTGGGGGAGGAGGGAGGTAAGAAGGAGGAGGGGGAAGGGAGGGGAGGAGTCTCAAGGAAGGAGCCTGATTCCATGAGCCTCCAGTTGGGGGGGTCAAAGGAGGGGGAGGACACAGGGAAGAGAGAAACTGCAGAGGAAACGATTCAGACATCTGTGAACATCTGTCACCGTCTGCGGACATCGGTCCACATCTGGAGATGTCTGTCACCATCCGTAACCATTTGTAACACGCTGCAGACAGTGGTAAACATCTGTACACATCTGTAGTATCTGTAACCATCTCCAGACAGCTGTAGCCATCTGCAGACATCTGTAAACATCTGCGAACAGCAATAAACATCTGTAAACATCTGCAGACATCTGTAAACATGTGTAAACATCTGTAACCATCTGCAGACATCTGTAAACATCTGTAGATATCTGTACAGTCTGAAGACATCTGTAAACATGTGTAAACATCTGTAACCATCTGCAGACATCTCTAAACATCTGTAGACATCTGTAAGCATCTGTCGACATCTGTACACATCTGCAGACATCTGTAAACATCTGTAACCATCAGTAAATATCTGTAAACATCTGTAACAATCTGCAGACATCTGTTAACATCTTTAAACATCTGTAAACTTTTACAGACATATGTAACCATGTGCAGACATCTGTAAACATCTGCTGACATCTGTAACCATCTGCAGATATCTGCAAACATCTGTAACCATCTGCAGACATCTGTACACATCTGTAACCATCTGGAGACATCTGTAAGAATCTCTAACTATTTGCACACATCTGTTAACATCTGTAATTATCTGTGAACATCTATAACCATCTGCAGACATCTGTAAACATCTGTAAAAATCTGAAGATATCTGTTAACATCTGTAAACACATATAAACTTTTGCAGACATCTGTAACCATCTGTAACCATCTGCAGACATCTGTAAACATCTGCAGACATCGGTACACATCTGTAAACATCTGCTGACATCTGTAAACATCTGTAAACATCTGCAGACATCAGTAAACATCTGCCGACATTTGTAAACATGTGTAAACATCTGAAAACATCTGTAACCATCTGCAGACATCTGTAAACATCTGTATCCATTTGCAGACATGTGTATCCATCTGCAGTTAACTGTAACCATCTGTAACGATTTGCAGATACCTGTAAATATATCTTTACACATGTGCAGACACCAGTAAACATCTGCAGACATCTGTAAACATGTGTAAACATCTGCAGACATCTGAAAACGTTGGCAGACATATGTATCCATCTGCAGACATCTCTAACCATCTGGAACCATCGGTAAACATCTGTAACCATTTGCAGATATCCGAAAACATCTGTAAACACCTGTAACCATCTGCAGACATCTGTAAACATCTGTAACCATCTGCAGATATCTGTTAACATCTTTAAACACCTGTAAACTTTGCAGACATCTGTGACCATCTGCTGGCATCTGTAAACATCTGCAGACATCTGTTAACATGTATAAACATCTGCAGACATCTGTAGACAGCTGTACACAACTGAAGACACCTGTAAGAATCTGTAACCATTTGCAGACATTTGTTACCATCTGTAATTATTTGTAAACATCTGTAACCATCTGCAGATATCTGTAAACATCTTTAAACACCTGTAAACTTTTGCAGACATCTGTAACCATCTGCAGACATCTGGAAACATCTGTAACACTCTGCAGACATCTCTAAACATCTGCAGACATCTGTAATTATCTGCAGACATCTGTACACCTCTGAAAACATCTGTAACCATTTTTTAGCATTTGTAAACATCTGTAACCATTTGCAGACATCTGTATCCATCTGCACACATCTGTAACCATTTGTTACCATCTGTAATCATCTGTAACAAACTGCAGACATCTGTAAGCTTTTGTGAACATCTGTAACCATCTGCAGACATCTGTAAACATCTGTTACCATCTCCAACCATCTGTAATTATCTGTAACCATCTGCAGACATCTGTAAACATCTGTACACATCTGTAATTATCTGCAGATATCTGTATCATCTGTGAACATCTGTAACCATCTACAGATATCGGTACACATCTGTAAACATCTGCAGACATCTGTAACCATCTGTAAACATCTGCAGACATCTGTAACCATCTTTAAACATCTACAGACCATTGTAACCATCTACAGACATCTGTAAACATCTGTACACATCTGTAACCATCTACAGACATCTGTGTCATCTGTGAACATCTGTAACCATCTACAGATATCGGTACACATCTGTAAACATCTGCAGACATAAGTAAAGATCTGCAGACATCTGTAAACATGTGTAAACCTGTGCAGACATCTGTAACCATATGAAGACATCAGTAACCATCTGAAGACATCTGTAAGCGGCTGTACACATCTGTAACCATCTGCCGACCTCTGTAAACATCTGCAGACATCTGTAACATTCTATGTGTTCATGGATGCATTCTATGTGTTTAGACATTCTATGTGTTCATGGAAACAGTCTATGTGTTCATAGATACATTCTATGTGTTCATGGATACATTCTATGTGTTCATACATTCTATGTGTTCCTAGATACTTTCTGTGTGTTCATAGATACATTGCATGTGATCATAGATATATTGTATGTGTTCATAGATACATTCTATGTGTTCATAGATACATTCTATGTGTTCATGGATACATTCTATGTGTTCATGGATATATTCTATGTGTTCATGGATACATTCTATGTGTTCATACATTCTATGTGTTCCTAGATACATTGTATATGTTCCTAGATACATTGTATGTGTTCATAGATACATTCTATGTGTTCGTGGATAAATTCTGTGTGTTCAAGATACATTGTATGTGTTCATAGATAAATTGTGTGTTCATAGATACATTCTATGTGTTCATGGAGACATTCTATGTGTCCATGGATACATTCTATGTGTTCATGGATACATTCTATGTGTTCATGGATACATTCTATGTGTTCATGATGCATTCTGTGTTCATAGATACATTGTATGTGTTCATGGAGACATTTTACATGTTCATAGATACATTCTATATGTTCATGATACATTCTATGTGTTCATAGATACATTGTATGTGTTTATACATTCTATGTGTTCAGACATTCTATGTTGCGTGTTCACAGGTACATTCCTTGTGGGTTACAGCTATGTTCTCTGTCTTTCACACACACAGTCCCTGCATGTATGTGACTATAGAATGTAGCTACGCATGTCTCCGATGGTTACATGGGTCCCGTGTGTGACCATGACCCTGAGTGTCAGACACACCTGGCCGCCCCTGAGACCAATCGAGCCCACACACACCTCCTCACGGGCGCTTCTGGGGGACACGGAATCTCACACCACACAGACACACACACACACACACACACACACACACACCACACACACACAGACACAGATACACACACACAGACACAGACACAAATACACACACACACACACACACACAGACACACACACACAGACAGAGACACACACAGACACACACACACACACACACACAAAAACACACAGACACACACACAGACACACACACACAGACACACACATAGACACACAGACACAGACACACACAGACACACGAGTAGATACACACAGATGCACACACACATAGACAGACACACACACAGACACAAACATAGACACAGACACATAGACACACTGACACGCATAGACACACACAGACACATACACACACAGACACACGAACAGACACATGCATAGACACATACAGAGACACGCACACACACACAGATACACGTGCACATACATGCACACACAGACACACACAAACACACAGACACACAAAAATGACACATGCACAGACACACACAGACACTGACACACAGACACATGCGGAGACACACACACATACACACACAGGCACACACACACACATGACACACATGACACACATGCACACACATAGGCACACACACACGCGGTTGCAAAACATAACTTTATTCCCAGTGTACCCTCTCCCTCCCCTCCCCCCTCCCCCCCACGTGTACAAACTTTCAGTGTAAAAACGTCCAGGTCGCCATGAACAGTTGCGCTTTCCCGAACACGCATGCGCACACACACATGCACATACACATGCACATAAGAGAAGTCCCCGGCTCATAAGCACAGGTTGCCCCGCCCCCCCACCCAGGAGGAGGGGAGGAGGGGAGGAAGAGAAGGAGAAGGAGGAGGAGGAGAAGGGAGGAGGAGGAGGGGGAGGAGGAGGAGGAGGAGGAGGAGGAGGAGGAGGAGGAGGAGGAGGAGGAGGAGGAGGAGGAGGAGAAGGAGGAGGAGGGAGGAGGAGGAGGGGAGGAGGAGAAGGAGGAGGAGGAGGAGGAGGAGGAGGAGAAGGAGGAGGAGGAGGAGGAGGAGGAGGAGGAGGAGAAGGAGGAGAGGAGGAGGAGGAGGAGAGAGGGAGAAGGAGAAGGAGGAGGAGGAAGGAGGAGGAGGAGGAAGGAGGAGGAGGAAGAGGAGAGGAGGAGGAGGAAGGAAGAGGAGAAGGAGAGAGGAGGAGGAGGAGAGGAGGAGGAGGAGGAGGAGGAGGAGGAGGAGAAGGAGGAGGAGGAGAAGGGAGGAGAGGAGGTGAGGAGGAGAGAAGGGGAAGAGGGGAGGAGGAGGAGGAGGAAAGGAGGAAGGGGGGAGAAGGAGGAGAGGAGGGGGAGAAGGAGGAGGAGGAAGGAGGGGTAGGAGGAGGAGGAGAAGGAGAGGAGGGAGAAAGAGGAGGGGAGAAGAGAGGGGAAGAAGGAGGAGGAGGAGAAGGAGGGGAGGAGGACTACTAGGAGAGGAGGGGCAGGAGGAGGGGGAGGAGGAGGAGGAGGAGGAGGAGGAGGAGGGGAGGGAGGAGGGGAGGAGGAGGGAGAAGGAGGAGGGAGGAGGAGGATGAGGAGGAGGGGGAGGGAGGAGGGGGGGAGAGGAGGGGAGGAGGGGGAGGAGGGAGGAGGGAGAGGAGGAAGAGGGGGAGGAGAGAGAGGAGGAGGAGGGGAAGAAAGAATGGGAAGAGGCAGGGGAGGAGGGGGACAGGGAGGACGGGGCCCACAGGGCGCACGCGCGCAGCCTTCCCCTGGGCCCGCCCCGGCGTGCGCGCAGCAGCTGCCTCGCCCCGTCCCGGAAGGAGGACGTGGTGAGCGTGTAGAGGACGGGGTTCAGGGCGCTGTTCAGCGGCAGGAAGACGACCACGATCCACGCCGTGACGGAGCCTGGAGGGATGGGACAGACGGGGCGTGTGGAGGAAGGGTCACGTGTGACTATATCTCCATGCGAAGGACGTGGAGAGATGTGAACATATATGTACATGCTGAGGAAGTGTCACACGGGACTATATATCCATGCGGAGGAAGTGTCATGTGTGAATATATATATATATATATATATAGAGAGAGAGAGAGAGAGAGAAGAGAGAGAGGAAGAAGAGGTAGAAGAGGAAGTAGAGGAGGAAGAGGAGTGGAAAGAGTAAGGAAGAGGAAGGAGAGGGAAAAGAAGAAGACAGGAAGAAGAGGAGGAAGAAGAAAAAAAGGGGGAAGAAGAGGTAGAAGAGGAAGAAGAGGAGGAAGAGAGAGAAGACAGAGAAAGAGAGAGACCTCCAGGAAATCTAAAAGACCAAAGCTAAAAGTAGTAGGTATAAGAGGAAGAGGAAGAAGAAAAAGAAGCACAAAAGAGGAAGAAGAGGAGGGAGAATAGGTGAGAGAAGAGAAAAAGGAAGAAGAGGGGGAAGAGGAAGTAGAAGAGGAAGAGGAAGGAGAGGCAAAGGAAGAAGAGGAGGAAGAAGAGAAAGACAAGGATGAAAAGGTAGAAGAGGAGGAAGAGAGAGAAGAGAGGAAGAAGAGGAGGAAGGAAGAGAAGAGAGAGGAAGAAGAGGGGGAAGAGGAAGTAGAGGAGGAAGAGGAATGGAAAGAGGAAGAGGAAGTAGAGGCAGAGGAAGAAGAGGAGAAAGACAAGGAGGAAGAAGAGGAATAAGAACAGGAAGAAAAAGAAGAGGAAGAAGGGGAAGAAGAACAGGAAAAAGAAAAAGAGGATGAAAAAGAAGAGAACAGAAGAATAGGAAGAAGAAGAAGAGGAAGAAGAGGAAGACAAGGAGAAAGAAAAAGAAGGGAAAAGAAGAACAGGAAAAGAAAGAGGATGAAAAAGAAGAGAAATAGAAGAAGAGGAGGAATAGGAAATAGGAAGAAAAGAAAAAAGAAGAAGAAGAGGAAGAATTGGGAGGACTAGAAAAGGAAGATTAGAAGGAAAAAGAAAGAAGGTGAATAGGAAGAAAAGGAAGAAGAAAAAGAAAAAGGAGGAACTAGAAGAGGAGGAAGAGGAAGAATAAAGAATCAAACAAGAGAAGAAAGAAGAGAAAGAGGAAGAAGGGGAAGAAAAGAAGGAAGAATAGGAAGAAGGAGAAGAACAGGAAGGAGAGGAAGAAGAAGAGAAGAAGAAGAAAAAGGAAGCAGGAGAAGAGGAAGAAGATGGAGAAGAAGGAGTAGAAGAGGAAGAAGAACAAAAGGAAGAAGAAGAAGAAGAGAGGAGAATGAAGAAGGAAGGAAGAAGAAGAAGAAGAAAGAAAATGAGGAGGAAGAAAAAAAGAAGAGGAAGAAAGAAGAGGAAAAGAAGAGAAGAAGAAAAAAAGGAAGAAGAAGAAGAGAAAGGGAGAAAAGAAAGAGAAAGGATAGGAGGAGAAGAAGAAGAGAAGAAGAAGAAGAAGAAGAGGGAAGAGGAAAGAAGAAAAGAGAAAGAAGAATAAGGAGAGGAAAAAGAGAGAGAAGAAGGAAAGAAGCAGAAGAAGAGAAAAAGAAGAGGAGGAGAAAGAACAGAAAGAGGAGGAAGATGAGGAGGAAGAAGAAGAAAGGAGGAGAAGAGAGAGGAAGGAGAGGAAGAAGAGGGAGAGGAAGGATAGGGGAAAAAGAGGAGAGGAAAAGAGGAAGAAGAGAAGATTTATAAGAGATAGAACAAGAAGAAGAGGTAGAGAAAGAAGAGAAGAAAGGAAGAAGAGGTAGAAGATGAGGAGGAAGAGGAAGAGGAGGAAGAAGAGAAAAAGAATAGGAAGAAAAAAAGGAAGAAGAAAAAGAAGAGGAACAAACATAAAAGAAGAGGAAGAAGAGGAACAAGAAGGAAAAAGAAGGAGAGAAGAAGGGAAGAGGAAGAAGTGGAAGAAGAAGTAGAGGGAGAAAAGGCAGAGGAAGAACAAGAGGAAGAAGAGAAGAGGTAGAAGAAATAGAAGAGGAAGAGAGAGAAGAGAAAGGAAGAAAAAGAGGTAGAGGAAGAGGAAGAAGAAGAAGAAGAAGAAGAAGGGGAAGAAAAAAGAAGAAGGGGAAGAAAAAGAAGAAGAGGAAAAAGAAGAACAGGAAGAAAGGAAAAGAAGAAAAGGAAGAGGTATAAGAGGAAGAAGAATGAGGAGAGGAAGAAAAAGGAAAAAGAAGAGGAATAGGAAGAAGAGAAATAGGAAGAAGAAAGGGAATAGGAAGAAGAAGAGGAAGAAAAAAAGGAAGAATTGGAAGAAGAGGACGAAGAAGAGGAACAAGAATAAAATGAAGAAGAGGAAGAGGAAGTAAAGGAAGGAGAGTAAGAAGGAAAAGAGGAAGAAGGAGAGAAAGAAGAGAAAAGGGAAGAAGAGTAAGAAGTGGAAGAAACAAGAAGAGGCAGAAGAAGAGGAAGAACAGGAAAAATAAGAGGAAGCGAGAAGAGGAGAAAGAGGAAGAAGAGGTAGAAGAAGAGGAAGAAGAAAAAAAAGAGGAAGGAGAGGAAGAAGAAGAAGAAGAAGAAAAAGAATAGAAAGATGATGAAGAGGTAGAAGAGGAAGAAGAAAAGGGAGAAGAGAAGGAAGAAGAGGAAGAAACAGAAGAGGAAGAAGAGAAAAAACAGGAAGAGAAGGAAGAAGAGGAACAAGAAAAGGAGGAAGAAGAGGAAGAATTGGGAGGATTAGAAAAGGAAGAAGAAGATTAAAAGGAAAAAGAAAGGGTGAAGAGGAAGAAAAGGAAGAAGAGAAAGGAAGAGGAGGAACTAGAAGAGGAGGAAGAAGAAGAATAAAGAATCGAAACAAGAGAAGAAAAAAGAGAAAGAGGAAGAAGGGGAAGAAAAGGAGAAAGAATAGGAAGAAGGAGAAGAATAGGAAGGAGAGGAAGTGGAAGAAGAAGAGGAAAAAAGGAAGAAGGAGAAGAGGAAGAAGATGGAGAAGGAGTAGAAGAGGAAGAAGAACAAGAGGATGTAGAGGAGGATGAAGAAGAACAGAAAGAAGAGGAAGAGGAAAGAGAAGAGGAAGAAAAAAGAGGAGGAAGCTGAAGAGGAAAAGGAAGAAGAAAAGGAAGAAGAAGAGAAAGTGTGAGAAGAGGAAGAGGAAGGATAGGAGGAGAAGAAGGGGAGAGGAAGAAGAAGATGAAGAGGAGAAAGAGGAAGAAGAAGAAAGAGAAGAAGAATAAGGAGAGAGAATAAGGGAAGAAAGAGAAGAAGAAGAAAGGAGAAGAGGAAGAGGAGGAAAAGAACAGGAGGAGGAGGAAGAAGAGGAAGTGGGAGAAGAGGAAGAGGAAAAATAGGGAAAGAAGAGGGAGAGGAAGAAGAGATTTATAAGAGATAGAACAAGAAGAGGAGGTAGAGAGAGAAGAGAAGAAAGGAAGAAGAGGTAGAAGATGAGAAGGAAGAGGAAGGAGAAGAGGAAAAAGAATAGGTAGAGGAGAAGAAGGAGAAGAGGAAGATGAAGAGAAAGAAGAGGATGAGGTAGAAGAGGAAGAAGAAAAGGAATAGGAAGAAGAAAAAGGAAGAAGAGGAAAAAGAGGAAGAAGCATAAAATAAGGAAGAAGAGGAAGAAGAAGGAAAAAGAAGAAGAGAGGAAGAAGAAAGGAAGAGAAGAAGAGGAAGAAGAAGAAGAAGAGGAGAAGAGGGAGAAAAGGCAGAGGAAGAACAAGAGGAAGAAGAGAAGAGGTAGAAGAAATAGAGAAGAAGGAAGAGAGAGAAGAGAGAAAGAAAGAAAGGAAGAGAAGAAAAAGAAAGAAAGAAGAAGAAGAAGAAAAAGAAGAAGAAGAAGAGAAAGAAGAAGAGGAAGGAGAAGAAAGGGAAGAAAGAAAAGAAGAAGAAGAAGTATAAAAGGAAGGAAGAATGAGGAGAGGAAGAAAAAGGAAAAAAAAAGAGAATAGGAAGAAGAAAGGGAATAGGAAGAAGAAGAGAAGAAAAAAAAAAGAAGAGAAGAAAAGAAAGAAGAGAGAGACAAAGAAGAGGAACAAGAATAAAAGGAAGAAGAGGAAGAGGAAGGAAAGGAAGGAGAGGAAGAAGGAAAAGAGAGGAAGAAGGAGAGAAAGAAAGAAAAGGAAGAGAAAGAGAGAGAAGTGGAAGAATCAGAAGAAGAGCCAGAGAAAGAAGAAGAACAGGAAAAGAGAAGAAGAGAAGAGGAGAAAGAGGAAGAAGAGAGAAGGAAGAAGAAGAAAAAGAGAAGGAGAGGAAGAAGAAGAAGAAGAAGAAGAAAAAAAAAGAAGAAAGATGATGAAGAGGTAGAAGAGGAAGAGAAAAAAAGAAGAAAGAAGGAGAGAAGAAGAAGAGAAGAAACAGAAGAGGAAGAAGAGAAAAAAAAGAAGAGAAGAAGAAGAAGAACAAGAAAAGGAAGAAGAAGAGAAGAAAAAAGAAGAAAGAAGAAAAGAAGAAGAGGAAGAAGAAGAAGAAGAGAGGAAGAAAAAGAGGAAGAAGAAGAAGAAAGAGGAAGGTGAAGAAGAGGTAGAAGAGGAGGAAGAGGAAGAAGAGAAAAAGAAGGAGGGAGAGGAATTGGGGAAAGAGGAAGAGAAAGAAGAGGGACAAGAAAAGGAAGAGGAGGAAGAAGAGGAAGAAAAAGAGGAAGAAGAGGAAAAAATAAGAGGAAGATGAGAAGAGAGGAAGAAGAGAAGAAGAACAGAAGAAGAAGAGGAAGAAGAGGATGGAGAGGAATTGGGAGGAGGAAGAGGAAGAAAAAGAGAAGGAAGAGGAGGAAGAAAAAGAGGAAGATGATGAAGACAAAGTAGAAGAGGAAGAAGAAGAAAAAAGAAAAAGTGAAAGAGGAAGAAGAAAAAAGAATAAGGAAAAGAGGAGGAAGAGGAAGAAGAAGTGGAGGAAGCAGGAGGGGAAGGAGAGGAAGACGAGAAGAGGAAGAGGAAGGAGAGGAGGGGAGAAAGAGGAGGAAGAGGAAGAAGAGGAGGAAGAGAAGAGTAAGAAAAAGAAGAGGAAGATGATGAAGAAGAGGTAGAAGAGGAAGAAGAATAGGAAAAAGAGGAAGAAGAAGAAAAGAAGAATAAGAAAAAGAGGAGGAACAGGAAGAACAAGAGGAAGGAGAAAAGGAAGAGGAAGAAAGGAAGGAGGAAGGAGAGGAGGGAAAGAAGAGGAGGAAGTACAGGAAGGAGAGGAGGAAGATGAAGAAGAGGAATTGGGGAAGAGGAAGAAAATGAGGAGGAAGCGGGAGAAGACAAAGAGGAAGGAGAGGAAGAAGACGAAGAGGAAGGAGAGGAGGGGGAAAAGAGGAGGAAGAGGAAGAGAAAGAAGAGTAAGGAAAAGAGGAGGAAGAGGAGGAAGAAAAAGAGAAAGATGAGGAAGAAGAGGTTGAAGAGAAAGAAGAACAGGAAAAAGAGAAAGAGGAAGAAGAAATGAAGGATAAGAAAAGAGGAGGAAGAGGAGGAGGAACGAGAGGAGGGGAAGAAGAGGAGGAAGCAGGAGAAGAAGGAGACGAAGAGGAAAAGGAAGGAGAGGAGGGAAAGAGGAAGAGAAAGAGAAGAAGAAAGGAAGTAGAGGAGGAACAAGAGGAGGGAGAAGAAGAGAAGAAGAAGAAGAGGAGGAAGCAGGAGGGGAAAGAGGAAGAATACGAAGAGAAAGAGGGAGGAGAGGAGGGGAAGAAGAGGATGGAGACGAATTGGAGGAAGAAGAGGAAGAAAAAGAGGAAGATGATGAAGAAGAGGTAGAAGAGAAAGAAGAACAGAAAAAAGAGGAAGAAGAGGAAAAAGAGGAAAGAGGAAGAAGAAAAGAAGAATAAGAAAAATAGGAGGAAAGAGGAAGAAGAAGAGAAGAAGAGGAGAAGAAGGGAGAGGAAGGAGAAGAGGAAGAAGAGGAAGAGAAAGGGGAAGGAGAGGAGGGGAAGAAGAGGAGGAAGAAGAGTAGAAAGAGAAGAAGAAGAAGAGGAAGGATAGGAGGAAGAGGAAAAAGGATGGAGAGGAATTGGAAGAAGAAGAGGAAGGAGAGGAGAAGAAGAGGAATTGGGGAAGAGGAAGAAGAAGAGGAGGAAGTGGGAGAAGATGGGGAGGAATAAGACAAAGAGAAAGAGGAAGGAGAGAGAGGAAGAAGAGGAGGAGGAGGAAGAAGGAAAGGAAGAAGAGAAGGAAGAAGAGTAAGAAAAAAAGGAGAAAGAAGAGGAAAAGAAGAGGAAGATGAAGAAGAGGTAGAAGAGGGAGAAGAACAGGAAAAAGAGGAAGAGGAAGAAAAACAAAGAATAAGAAAAAGAGGAAGAAGAAGAAAGAAGAAAAGGAAGGAGAGGAGGAAGAAGAGGAGGAGAAAGAGGAGAGGAAGGAGAGGAAGAAGAAGAAGAGGAAGAGGAGGAAGAGGAAGATGAAGAAGAGGAATTGAGGAAAAGGAAGAAGACAAGGAGGAGAAGAGAGAAGATGAAGAGGAAATGGAAGGAGAGGAGGGGAAGAAGAGGAGGAAGAGGAAGAAGAGGAGGAAGAAGAGTAAGAAAAAGAGGAGGAAGAAGAGGAAGATGATGAAGAAGAGGTAGAAGAGGAAGAAGAAGAGGATGGAGAGGAATTGGGAGGAAGAAGAGAAAGAAAAAGAGGAAGAAGAGGAAGAAGAAAAAGAGGAAGAAGATGAAGAAGAGGTAGAGGAAGGAAGAAGAAGAAGAAGAGAGAGGAGGAAAATGAAGAAGAGGAATTGGGGAAGAGGAAGAAGAAGAGGAGGAAGAGGGAGAGGAAGGAAAAGGAAGAAGACAAAGAGGAAGAGAAGGAGAGAGGAGGGGAAGAAGAGGAGGAAGAAGAAGAAGAAGAAGAAAAAAGAGGAGAAGAAGAAGAAAAAAAAGAAGAAAAAGGAAGAAGAAAAGAAGACTAAGGAAAAGAGGAGGAAGAGGAAGAAGAAGAGGAAGGAGAGAAGGAAGAGGAAGAAGAAGAGGAGGAAGGGAAGGGGACAGGAGGAGAAGAAGAGGAAGAAGATGAAGAGGAAAGAGGAAGGAGAGGAGGGGAGAAAGAGGAGGAAGAGGAAGAAGAGGAGGAAGGAAGAAGAGTAAGAAAAAGAAGAGGAAGAAAAAGAGGAAGATGATGAAGAAGAGGTAGAAGAGGAAGAAGAACAGAAAAAAAAGGAAGAGGAAGAAGAAGAAGAAGAAGAAAGAAAAAGAGGAGGAACAAGAAAAACAAGAGGAAGGAGAAAAGGAAGAGGAAGAAAGGGAGGAGGAAGGAGAGGAGGGGAAGAAGAGGAGGAAGTAGAGGAAGGAGAGGAGGAAGATGAAGAAGAAGAATTGGGGAAGAGGAAGAAAATGAGGAAATGAGAGAAGACAGAGAGGAAGGAGAGGAAGTAGATGAAGAGGAAGAGGAAGGAGAGGAGGGGGAAAAGAGGAGGAAGAGGAAGAGAAAGAAGAGTAAGAAAAAGAGTAGGAAAAAGAGAAAAAGAAGAGGAAGATGAAGAAGAGGAAAAGGAGAAAGAAAAGGATGGAGAGAAATTGGGAGGAAAAAAGAGGAAGAGGAGGAAGAAAAAGAGGAAGATGATGAAGAAGAACAGGAAAAAGAGGAAGAGGAAGAAGAAACAAAGAGTAAGAAAAAGAGGAGGAAGAGGAAGAAGAAGAGGAAGAAGAGAGAGGAAGAAGAGGAAGAAGAGGAAGAAGAAGAAGAGAGAGAAAGAAGAGGAAGAAGAAGAAGAGGAAGAGGAAAAAGAAGAGGAAGAGGAAGAAGAAGAAGAAGAAGAAAGAGAGAGGAGAGGAGGAAGAAGAGGAATTGGGGAAGAGAAGAAGAAGAAGAAGAGGAGGAAGAAGAGGAAGAAGAGGAGGGGAAGAAGAGGAGGAAGAAGAGAAGAAGAAAAAGAAGAAAGAAAAAGAAGAAGAGAAGAAGAAGAAGAGGAAGATGATGAAGAAGAGATAGAAGAGAAAGAAGAAGAAGAAAAAGAAGGAAGAGGAAGAAGAAACAAAGAATAAGAAAAAGAGGAGGAAGAGGAAGAAGAGGAGAAAGGAGAGGAGAAACAGGAGGAGGAAGGAGAGGAGGAGAAGACGAGGAGGAAGAGGAAGGAAAGGAGGAGGAAGCAGGAGAGGAAGGAGACGAGAAGGAAGAGGAAGGAGAGAGAGGAGAAGAAGAGGAGGAAGAAGAAGAAGAAGAAGAAGAGAGGAGGAAGAGGAAGAAGATGAGGAGGAAGGGAGAGGAAGGAGAGGAGGAGGAAGAGAAAGAAAAGAAGAGGAAGGAGAGGAGGAAGAAGAGGAGGAAGAGGAAGAGGAAAAAGAAGAAGAGGAAGGAAGGGGAGGGGAGAGGAAGAAGAAAAAGAGAAAGAGGAAGGAAGGGGGAAGAAGAGGATGGAGAGGAATTGGAGGAAGAAGAAGAAGAAAAAGAGAAAGATGATGAAGAAGAAGAAGAAGAGGAAGAAGAATGAAGAAGAGGAAGAGAGAAGAAGAAGAAGAGGAAGGAGAGGAGGAGAAGAAGAGAGGAAGAAGAAGAAGAAGAGAGAAGGAGAGAGGAGGAGAAGAAGAGGAGGAAGAGGAAGAGGAAGAAGAGTAAGAAAAAGAGAAGGAAGAAGAAGAAAAAGAAGAGGAAGATGAAGAAGAGGAGGAAGAGGAACATAAGAGGATGGAGAGGAATTGGGAAGAAGAAGAAGAAGAAAAAGAGGAAGATGATGAAGAAGAGGTAGAAAGGAAGAACAGGAAAAAGAGGGAGAGAAAGAAGAAAGGAAGAATAAGAAAAAAAAAAGAGGAAGAGGAAGAAGAGAGGAGGAAGAAGGAAGAGGAGGAAGAAGAAGAGGAGGAAGAAGAAGAAGAAAGAAGAAGAGAAAGAGGAGGAGGAAGAAGGAGAGGAAGGAGACGAAGAGGAAGAGGAAAGAAGAGAAGGGAAAGAAGAAGAGGAAGAAGAAGAGAAAGAGGAAGAGGAAGAAGAGAGAAGAAGAAGGAAGGAGGAAGAAGGAAGAAGAGGAATTGAGGAAGGAGGAGGGAAGAGAGGGGGAAGAAGAGGAAGGAAGGAGATAAAGATGAGGGGAAGAAGAGGAGGAAGAAGAGGAAGAAGAGGAAGGGGAAGAAGAAGAGGAGGAGAGAAGGAATAGGAAGAGAGGAAGTAGAGGACCCGCCCCCGAAGCCACCCCAAGCAGCCACCTCACATGCCCAGAGATGGGGGGAGGGGAGAGTCTGAGCAGAAGAAGGCCCCTCCCTGCCCCCTCCCTCCCCCCCCGGGGGTCCTCACCGGGCACGTCCACACCCAGCAGCGACAGGACGTTGACGGCGAACACGGGGACCCAGCAGGCGGCGTTGGCCATGACGATGCAGAGGAAGCGCCTGGCCAGGGCCAGGTCCCTGCGGCGCACGCGCCGTCTCACCTCCGCCGAAGAGGAAGAAGACCTCCGGATGGACCAGAACATGGCGGCGTAGGACAGCAGGACGGTGAGGAAGGCCAGGAGGTTCACGCCTGCGGGGAGGGGGAGGGGGAGGGGGAGGGTCACACCCGGCCCGCGTGGGGGGGACACACGTGAGTGGGGGGACCTGTCCCCCCACCCCCACCCCCTTCCCCCACCCCCCAGGGTGTGAACCGGGAGACAGCCGTGTGGACACGCGTGCGACGGGGCTCACGCCTGTCCCCTCCCCTCCCCCTCCCCCCCCCGAGGGGTGAACCCGTGTGTGAGCGGGGTGTGGGCGTGCGGAGGCGTGGTGTGAGCCTTGGTGCGTGTGTGTGTGTGTGTGTGTGTGTGTAAGCGTGTTAGGGTCACACGCGTCTTTCTGCGGTGTGAACCAGTGTGAGTGTTGGGGAGGGGCGAGCTCGGTTCACACCCATCTCCCCTGTGGTGTGAACTGGTGTGAGTGCAGTGTGTCTGTATGAGCGTGGTGTGGTGTGAGCCTGTGGAGAAGCCTGTGTGTGTGTGTGTGTGAGGTAGCCACCATCTCCTTGTGGTGTTTGGCTCACACTGTGTGACCTGTGGTTTGACCCAGTGTGAGTGTGGAGGGAGGGGACCTGCCTGTTCACACACCCATCTCCCTGTGGCTTGAGTGTGGTGTGGTGTGAGCCTTGGTGTTGTATGTGGAAGCATGTTAGGGTCACACGTGTGCATCCGTGGTGTGAACCAGTGTGAGTGTGGGGAGGGGGGAGCTCGGTTCACACGTGTCTCCCTGTGGTGTGAACTGGCATGAGAGTGGTGTCTGCCCATGAGTGTGGTGTGAGCCTTGGTGTGTGTGTGTGTGTGCGTGTTAGGTCACACGCCTGCATCCTGGGCATGAGCCAGTGTGAGTGTGGGGGAGGGGGAAGCTCAGTTCACATGTGTCTCCCCTGTGGTGTGAACTCCTGGTGTGTGCCTGAGTGTGGTATGAGCCTTGGTGTGTGTGTGTGTGTGTGTGTGAAGTGTGTTTCATGCACACACGTGCATCCTGGGTGTGAACCAGCGTGAGCGCGGTGTGCATCTGTATGAGTGTGGTGGGAGCCTTGGTGTGAACTGGTGAGGTGGGAGAAGCGTGTTAGTGTGTGACCCCCCGTGGGCGTGCGTGTAGAACACATGTGTAGAGAGGTGTGAACCGGCGTGACCCGGTGTGAACTGGTGTGAACTGGTGAGACCCAGTGTGACCCGGTGTGAACTGGTGTGACCCGCTGTGAACTGGCGTGACCCAGTGTGACCCGGTGTGAACTGGTGTGACCCGGCATGACCTGGCCTGACCCGGCAAGACGCAGTATGAACTGGTGTGATCCGGTGTGACCTGGCGTGACCTGGTGTGACCCGGTGTGAACTGGTGTGACCCGGCATGACCTGGCCTGACCCGGCATGACCCAGCATGACCCGGTGTGAACTGGTGTGAGTGTGGGATAGAGACGTGACGTGGTGTGAACTGGTGTGACCTGGTGTGACCCGGCGTGACCTAGTGTGACCCGGTGTGAGTGTGGGATAGAGGTGTGACCGGCTGTGACCCCGCGTGACCCGGTGTGACCTGGTGTGACCCGGCGCAACCTGACCAGTCCCGGGTGTGACCCCTGTGACCCGGTGACCAGCACCTGGTGTGACCCGGGGAGACCCACTGGTGTGAACTGGCGTGACCTGGCATGAACTGGTATGAACTGGTGTGAACTGGTGTGACCCGGTGTGAGCGTGGGATAGGGGTGTGACCCGGCGTGACCCGGCGTGACTTGGCGTGACCCGGTGTGAACTGGTGTGACCTGGTGTGATCTGGTGTGAACTGGTGTGACCTGGTGTGACCTGGTGTGACCCAGTGTGACCCGGTGTGACCCGGTGTGAACTGGTGTGACCCGGCGTGAGTGTGGGATAGAGGTGGGACCCGGCGTGCATCCCCGTGGCGTGACACCTGCGCCCCCCGTGCCCCACCGCCCCCCACCGTGACCCACGTGATCCTCCGGGGGACCCACTGGTGTGAACTGGCGTGACCCGGCGTGAGTGTGGGATAGAGGCGTGACCCCAGTGCCCTCCCCTCCCCCCCCCCCCCGTAACCCCACCCCCATTCTCCCACCCCCCCCCCCCTACACACTCACCCAGCAGCACGGCCAGCGCCTGCCCGGGGCCCCCGGCGCCGACGTGCAGCGGCAGACACAGCGCGGTGCCCGCGGGGCGCCCGCCGGGTGGGGCGGGGAGGGGGCGCGGGGCGGGGGAGGCCCCAGGGGCAGCGCGCCCCCGCCGCCCCGGCCGCCCAGGCGCCCCAGGGCCCAGGCGACGCCCGCCCCCGGGTCGCGCCCTCCGCAGGGGGGTCGCGCCACCGCCACAGCAGCCGCCCCAGCGCCAGCCCCGCCAGCAGCAGCGCCGACGCCGCCGCCAGCCAGCGTCGCCGCGAAGCCCAGCGCCGCAGCCCGCGGGCCCCGCCACGCCAGCGCCCGCCCGCCTGTGAACGGCCCCCGCAGCCCCGCGGGCCCATCAAGCCCAGGCCCAGCAGGTACGCGCCCATCAGGAGGTCGGCGCCTGGGGGGGAGAGGGGGGTAGAGAGAGAGAGAGAGAGAGGATGTATATATATACACGGAACATACGGGACATATAGAATGTACATACAGAACACGGGGTACATGTAGAACATACATACAGAACATAGCGAATGTATAGGATACATACACAGAACATAGGCGACATATAGAATATATACACAGAACATAGGGGACATATAGAATGTACATGCAGAACATGGGGAACATAGAGAACATATATACACAGAACATGGGGGACATACAGAATATATATACAGAACATATGGGACATATAGAATATATACACAGAACACAGGGGACATATAGAATGTATATACAGAACACAGGGGACGTATAGGATATATATACACAGAACATAGGGGACATGTAGAATGTACATACAGAACACAGGGGACATATAGGATATATATACACAGAACAGAGGGGACATAGAGAATATATATACACAGAACATATGGGACATATAAAATGAACATACAGAACACAGGGTCCATGTAGAACGTATATACAGAACATAGGGATATATAGAATGTACATACAGAACATAGGGGATATATAGAATATATACACAGAACATAGGGGACATGTAGAATGTACATACAGAACATAGGGGGACATATGGAATGTACATACAGAACATGTGGGACATATAGAATATATACACAGAATATACGGGACATATAGAATTTACATACAGAACATAGGGGACACATAGAATATATATACAGAACATAGGGGACGTATAGATGTACATACAGAATATAGGGGGCGTATAGGATATATATATCATATATATATACACAGAACATAGGGGACATATAGAACGTAAATAGAGAACATAGGGGATGTATAGGATATATATATACAGAACATATGAGACATATAGAATGTACATACAGACCACAGGGACATATAGAACATATATACAGAACATAGGGGACATATAGAATATATATACAGAACATACAGGACATATAGAATATATATATACACAGCACAGATGGGACATATAGAATGCACACACAGAACACAGGGTCCATGTAGAACATATATACAGAACATAGGGGACGTATAGGATACATACACCGAACATACAGGACATATAGGATATATATACATATATTAAAATATATATATAACATAGGGGACTTATAGGATATACATTATGAACATAGGGAACATATAAGATACATATATACAGAGAACATAAGAGACGTATAGGATATGTATACAGAACGAAGGAAATGTATAGGATATATACATACAAAACACAGGGGACATATAGAATATATACAGAACATAGGCGGCATATAGAATATGTATATACAGAACATGCGGGACATATAGAATGTACATACAGAACACGTGGGAGGTATAGGATATATACATAACATGGGGGACATATATAATGTACACACAGAACATGGGGACCATATAGGACATATAAACAGAATATAGGGACCATATAGGACATATACACAAAACAGAGGAAGCATATAGGACATATATACACACACAGAAGATAGGGGACATATAGGATATATATACTGAACACAGAGAACATATACAATATATATACAGAACATAGGGAACCTATAGGATATCTATACAGAACATAGGAGACATACAGGATATCTATACAGAACATAGGAGACATATAGGATATCTATACAGAACATAGGGGACATATAGGATATCTATACAGAGCATAGGGGACATAGAGATACATATATAGAGAGAGAACATGGAGGCCCAGCGCCCGGCAGCCCGCGCTCCCCGGCCACGCCCGTGCCCACGCCCTGTAGCGGTCCCGCAGCCCCGTGTCCCCCACGCCCAGGCCCAGCAGGTACGCGCCCATCAGGAGGTCGGCGCCTGGGGGGGGGAGAGAGGGAGAGAGAGAGAGAATGTATATATATACACAGAACATACGGGACATATAGAATATCTATACACAGAACATATGGGACGTATAGAATATACATACAGAACACAGGGTCCATGTAGAACGTATATACAGAACATAGGGAACGTATAGGATACACACAGAGAACATACGGGACATATAGAATGTACATACAGAACACGGGGACATGTAGAACGTACATACAGAACATAGGGGACGTATAGAACACACATACAGAACATAGAGAATATGTAGAAAATATATACAGACCAGGGGGGACATATAGAATATATTTACAGAACATATGGGACACGTAGAATGTACATACAGAACACAGGGGACATATAGGATACATATAAACAGAACATATGGGACATATAAAATATATACACAGAACATAGGGACATATAGAATATACATACACAGCACATACGGGACATATAGAATGTACACACAGAACACAGGGTACACATAGAACATATATACAGAACATAGGGAACGTATAGGATACACACACAGAACATATGGGACATATAGAACATACATACAGAACATGGGGGACATATAGAATGCACATACAGAACATAAGGAATATGTAGAATATATATACAGAACATAGGGGACATATAGGATATATATACAGGACATGGGGGACATATAGAATGCAGATACAGAACAAAGGGTACATGTAGAACGTATATACAGAACCTAAGGGGACATATATAATATGTATACATAGAACACAGGGGACATAGAGAATGTACAGACAGAACATATGGGACATATAGAATGCACACACAGAACACAGGGGACATAGAGAATGTACATACAGAACATGTGGGACATATGGAATGTACATACAGAACACAGGGGACATATAGGATATATAAATATACAGAACACGGGGGACATATAGAATGTACACACAACATAGGGGACATATAGAAAATATATACAGAACATGGGGAACGTATAGGATAAATATGCAGAACATAGGGGCCATATAGGACATATACACAGAACATAGGGAGCGTATAGTACATATATACAGAACATACAGAGCGTATAGGACTTATATATACACACACAGAAGATAGGGGACATATAGGATATATATACAGAGCACAGGGAACCTATACAATATATATATACAGAACATAGGGAACCTATAGGATACATATAAAAATATAAGAGACATATAGGATATCTATACAGAACATAGGAGACAAATAGGATATCTATACAGAGCATAGGGGACATAGAGATACATATATAGAGAGAGAACATGGAGGCCCAGCGCCCGGCAGCCCGCGCTCCCCGGCCACGCCCGCGCCTACGCCCGTAGCGGCCCCGCAGCCCAGCGTCCACCGCGCCCAGGCCCAGCAGGTACGCGCCCATCAGGAGGTCGGCGCCTGCGGGGGGGAGAGAGAGAATGTACATACAGAACACAGGGGACATATAGAATATATATACACAGAATATATGGGATATATAGAACATATATACAGAACACAGGGATCATGTAGAACGTATATACAGAACATACAGGACATATAGAATGTACATACAAAACACGTGGGATGTATAGGATATATATATAGAATATACAGGACATATAGATATATATACACAGAATATAGGGGACATATAGAACACACACATATGTATACAGAACATATGGGACATATAAAATGAACATACAGAATACAGGGGACATAGAGGATATATATACAGAACATAGGGGACATATAAAATGTATATACAGAACATAGGGGATATATAGGATATACATTCAGAACATAGGGGACATAGGGGATGTATAAGATATATATACAGAGCACAGGGAACCTATAAAATATATATACAGAACATAGGGAACCTATAGAATATACATTCAGAACATAGGGGACATATAGGATATATATATATATATATACACACACACAGAACATAGGGAACCTATAGGATACATATACAGAACATAGGAGACATATAGGATACATATACAGAACACAGGAGACATATAGGATATCTATACAGAGCATAGGGGACATAGAGAATATATATATAGAGAGAGAACATGGAGGCCCAGCGCCCGGCAGCCCGCGCTCCCCGGCCACGCCCACGTCCACTGTGCTAGGCCCAGCAGGTATGTGCCCATCAGTAGGTCGGCGCCTGCGGGGGGGAGAAGAGAGAGAACAGAGAGAGAGAGAGAGAGGGAGGAGAGAGAGAGAGGGAGAGAGGGAGAGAGAGAGAGAGAGGGAGAGAGGGAGATAATTTATATATATATAAACAGAACTTGGGGGACATATAGAATGTACATACAGAACACGGGGACATATAGAACATATATACAGAACATAGGGGACGTATAGAATGTACATACAGAACACGGGGGCATAGAGAATATCTATCTATCTATCTATACAGAACACAGGGGACATATAGGATATATACATATATATACACAGGACATATGGGACATATAGAATGTACATACAGAACACATGGGACATATATAATGTACATACAGAACACAGGGCCCATGTAGAACATATCTACAGAACACAGGGGACATATAGGATACACACACAGAACATACAGGACATATAGGATGTACATACAGAACACGTGTGACATATAGAATGTACATACAGAACATGGGGAACATAGAGAACATATATATACAGAACATGAGGGACATACAGAATATATATACAGAACATACGGGACATATAGATCATATATACAGAACACAGGGATCATGTAGAACGTATATACAGAACATAGGGGACATATAGAATGCACATACAGAACATAGGGAATATGTAGAATATAGACACAGAATATAGGGGACAATAGGATATAGATACAGACCATGGGGGACATATAGGATATATATACAGAACATAGGGGACATAGAGAATGTACATACAGAACATAGGAGACATAAAGAATGTATACACAGAACACAGGGGACATATAGGATACATATAAACAGAACATATGGGACATATAGAATATATGCACAGAACGTATGGTACATATAGAATATATATACACAGCACATACAATATATATATACAGAACACGGGGGACATATAGAATGTACACACAACATAGGGGACATATAGAAAATATATATGTCATATAGAATGTACACACAGAACACAGGGCCAATGTAGAACATATCTACAGAACACAGGGGACATATAAGATACACACAGAGAACATACAGGACATATAGAATGTACATACAGACCACGGGGGATGTACAGAATACATATATATATACACAGAACATACGGGACATATAAGATACATATCTACAGAACAGAGGAGACATGTAGAATATATATACAGAACATAGGGGACGTATAGGATACATACACAGAACATACGGGACATATAGGATATATATACATATACATACATATATGTAAATATATAACGGGACATATAGGATATACATTCAGAACATAGAGGACATATAGGATATATATTCAGAACATAGGGAACATATAAAATATATATTCAGAACATAGGGAACCTATAGGATACATATACAGAACATAGGGAACCTATAGAATACATATACAGAACATAGGGAACCTATAGGATACATATACAGAACATAGGGAACCGATAGGATTCATATATAGAACATAGGTGATATATACAATATCTATACAGAGCATAGGGGACATAGAGAATATATATATAGAGAACATGGAAGCCCAGCGCCCAGCAGCCCGCGCTCCCCGGCCACGCCCACGCCCACGCCCCGTAGCGGCCCCAAGAGCCCCATATCCATCACAGCCCAGGCCCAGCAGGTACACGCCCATCAGGAGGTCGGCGCCTGCGGGGGGAGAGAATGTACATACAGAACACGGGGGACATATAGAATATATATACACAGAATATATGGGATATATAGAACATATATACAGAACACAGGGATCATGTAGAATGTATATACAGAACATACAGGACATATAGAATGTACATGTAAAACACGTGGGATGTATAGAATATATATATATATATAATATATAACATACAGGAAATATATATATATACACACACAGAATATAGGGGACGTATAGAACACACACATATGTATACAGAACCTACGGGACATATAGAATGTACATACAGAATATGGGGGCATATAGAATATATATGCAGAACATAGAGGACATATAGAATGTACATGCAGAACACAGGGAATATGTAGAATATATATACAGAACATAGGGGACATATAGAATATATACACAGAACATAGAATATAGGATATATATATATATATATATATATATACATATATATATATACAGAATAGAGGACACATAGATAGATATATACAGAACATAGAGGATAGTGTATAAATATATACATATGGGACATATATAGAGTATATATAGAACACAGACATATAGAATGTACACTGAACATATGGGACATATAGAATGTATATACACAGAACACATATATAGAATGTACACAGAACATATGGGACATATATAATATAACACAGGTAATATGTAGAATGTACATAGAACACATGGAACATAGAGAATATATACAGAACATATGGGACATAAAGAATGTACACACAGAACATAGGGGACATATAGAATGTACATACAGAACATGGGGGGACAAGGACATATAAAAAGAACATATATACAGAACACAGGTAATATAGTAGAATGTATGGGACATATAGAATGTACATGAACACAGAATATGTAGAATATATATACAGAACATAGGGGATAGAATATATATATATATATACAGAAAATAGATATATAGGAGAAAATATACATATAGGACATATACACAGAAACATATATATACAGAACACATATAGGACCTATAGAATGTACATACAGAACACGGGAACAGGACATAAAACATATATAAAGAACATAGGGGAATGTAGAGAACATATATACAGAATATAGGGACATATATAGAGAATATATATATATACAGAACATATGGACATATAAAATAGGGAACATATAGAACAGAACATAGGGAATATGAACACATAGAATGTATCTATACAGAACACAGGGAACATATAGGATAAATATATATATAGGATATCAGAATATAGGATAAATATACAGACCATAGGAAATTTTATATATATATATATATATATACAGAAAATACAGAATATAGAGAATATAGGGGACATATAGAATATATATACAGAATACAGGGGACATTTAGACATATATACAGAATGTCACAGGGGAATATAGGAACATGTAGAGAATATATCTACAGAACATGGAGAATGTATAGGATATATATATATATATATATATATAGAGAGAGAGAGAGCATATATAGAATACATATAGAACATAGGGGACATATAGAATACATATACATAACACAGGGACATATAGAAATGTGTACAGAACATAAACATATAGAATGTACATATAGAATATGTAGACATATATAGACATATTCTATATAGTCTACATATAATATAGAATAATAGAATATATAGTGTATAGGATTATATATGTAATATATATAGATTATGCATATATAGAATACATAGATAGATCACATATAGGAATATATATAGAACATAGACTATAGAGAATATGTAGACTATATAGAATATATAGTTAGAGTATATATAGAGAGAATATATAGACTATATATAATATAGAGTATAATATATAATATATATAGAACCTAGAATATATAGAGAACATATAGAATATATAGAACATATATACAGAGTATAGACTATATAGAATACATAGACTGTATAGAATATATAAAATACATGGACTATAGACTATACAGAATATATATAGAGACACACGAACAGAGTATATGGAATACATATAGACTACATATATACAATACATAGACTATATATAGATTATATAGACTGTATAGAATACATAGAATATATACAGACTCTACAGAATATAGATTATACAGAACAGACTAGGAATATATATTTTATGTATATAGAATATATTGAACATATATAATATATATTTATTTATATATATATATAGAATCTATAGACTGTTTAGAATATATAGAATACACGAATATAGGGAAACATATAGAATATATACAGAGTACATAGAATATAGAATACATAGGCAGACTACATATATAGAATATGTGAATATATATAGAATACATACAATATATAAACTATATAGAATATCTAGAATATATCTAGAATATAAAGACTGTATGTAGAGAATATAGAATATACAGAACATGGAGAATGTATAGAATGTATATATAGAATAGAGTATATATATAGAATATATATATACACATAGAATTTAGACTAGAATATATATAGACTACATATATAGAATATATATAGACTACATATATAGAATATATATAGACTGTATAGAATATACAGAATACATAGAATGTAGATTGTAGAATATGTATAGTACAGAACATAGAAATATAGACATAGAACACAGAATGTACATACATATAGAATATGTAGATAGAATATATAGAATATATATATTCATGGATTATATAGTCATGGAATACATAGAATATAACTATAGAATAATAGAATATATAGTGTATATAGATTATAGAATATATGGAATAATACAGAATATATAGATTATGTATAAAAGAATGATATAGACTATAGACTATAGAATACATAGAGAGAATATAGAATAGGAATTACAGAATATAGAGAATATATTACAGAATATATAAACTACATAGAACACACGGACCCATAGACTAGATCACACACACAGAACACACGAATATATATAGACCCCATGGACCCCACAGGACATATATGGAACACATAGAGAATACACAGACTACGGACCCAATGGAATACAAGATACACAAAACACACGGACCCACACAGAACACACACAGAACACATGGACCCCACAGACCACATACACACACGGACCCCACCACACACAGAACACATGGACCCCACAGAACACACAGAACACACGGAAACACACATACCTCACGGAACACACACAGAACACACAGACACCACACAGAACACACACACACAGAACAAACGGACCCCCCCATGGAACCCACAGACCCCACAGGACATATAGAACATACGGAACACATATAGAACACAAGGACCCCATGGAACACACAGAACACACGGACCACACAGAACACACAGAAACACAAGGACCACACGGATCCCACAACACACACCCCACGGAACACACAGGACATGGACACGGAACACACAGAACACACAGACCCAAAACACACATGGAAGACACACAGAACACACAGACCCACAGAACACACGGAACACATACAGAACACACAGACCCACACATACAGAACACATACAGAACACATGGACCACATGGACCACACACACACGAACACACATGTCCCATGTGTGTGTCACTCACAGCAGACCACAACATGGAACACACAGACCCATGGACCCACAAAGAACACATGGACCCACAGAACACCCATGGACCCCACGGAACACCTACAGAACACACAGACCCCACGGACCACACAAAGAACACATGGACCCCACGGAACACACATGGACCTCACGGAACACCTACAGAACACACGGATCCCACGGAACACACATGGAACAAACACAGAACACACAGACCCCAGGGAACACACGGATCCCACGGAACACACACAGAACACACGGATCCCCACGGACCCACAGAACCCATACCCACGCGTGTTACAGAACACACAGACACCACGGAACACAGCAGGAATGCCTGGGAACGGCCCCAGGAACGTGCGCCCATGGAACTCGGGAACACACAGCCCGCAAAAAACACGGACCCAACACGCACCACAAAGACACGAACAGGTTCCCATGCGACGGTGACGGCGCCCACGAGCCACACAGCAGAAACGCCTGTGCAGCAGCGCGCGCCCGCCAGCAGGTCCCGCGCCGCCGACGACGCACGCCGTCCGTCGGCCAGGGTCGCGCCGGCGACACGCCGCCGGGCGCGACACGCAGCGCGCGCCCAGCAGTCGCGGAACGAGGCCAGGTAGCTGCGGTCGAGAGGGGGGTCGCGCCGTCAATGATCAATAATTATTAATGACTAATTATTAATTATTAATCAAAGAAATATTAATAATTAATAATAGAATATTAATATGATGACGGTCGCGAGGGGCCGGAGGCGGGTCAGCGGCCACCTCTCCGCCGGGACCCATCACGGCATTGATGATTAACAATTAATAATCAATAATTAACAATTAACTATTATTGATTATTAATCAATAAAATATTAATAATTAATAATCAAATATTAATGATGGTTGTGAGGTGCCAGGGGCGGGTCAGTGGCCATGGCCCCGAGGGGACCCATCACGCTATTGATTACTAATAATTAATAACTAATAATTAATGAAATAATTAGATATTAATAATAACTGATCAGGTGATTAGGTATTAATAATTAATAAACAAACATTCATAGCTATTAAGTATTTACTAATTATTAACCAATAATAATCGGCCAAATAATTAGTTATTAATAATTAATAATCGATCAATAATTATTAATATTTAATAATCAATCAAATAATTAGGTATTAATAATAACCGATCAGGTGATTAGGTATCAATACTTCATAAACATTCACAGTTATTAAGTATTTATTAATTATTAACCATTAATAACCGGTCAAGTATTAATTAATAATAGAGCATTAATAATCGTTAAATGTTACCGGGGATGGATCAGCAGTCACCTCTCCGTGGGGACCCATCACGCTATCGATAATTAATAGTAATTAATGATCAAATAATTAGATATTAATAATAATTAATAATCAGTCAGTGTCGATTATTAATCAATGAAATATTAATAATTAATTATTGAATATTAACATAATGACAGTCGCGAGGTGCCGGAAGTGGGTCAGGGGCCACCTCTCCGCGGGGACCCATCACGCCACTGATTATTAATAATTAATACAATAATTGGATATTAATAATAATCATTGACTAATTATTGATAAACTATAAACATATTAAGGATTTATTAATTATTGATCATTAATAACTGGTCGAGCAATTAGATATTAATAATTAATAATCAAACGTTAATAATATTAGATATTATTTTGATGAATTAATAGTCACCTCCCCAGGGGACCTATCACGTTAGTAATAATTAATAAGTAATCAAATAATTAATCAAATTAATCTAATGATCATTAATAATCAAACATGAATAATCATTACATATTACCTTGATGAAGTAGTAGCTACGTCTCCAAGGGAACTAACATACGATTGATTATTAATAACCAATCATTCATAATTGCTCAAATAATCAGATATTAATAATTAATAATCAAGAATTAATAATCATTAGATATTACCTTGATGAACTAGTAGTAACTAATCATTAATAATCGATCAAACAATTCTATATTAACTATTAATAAACAATATTTAATCATTCGATTAATGACTAACTATTAAGAATCGATAGGGCGATGGGTCTTCGGTCCTGGTTTATTAATTATTAATATTTAATCATTTAATAACTAATCATTAATCTTAAGAAAATTAAAAAAAATAAGATGAATGAAATCAATTAATTAAAATTAAATAAAATAAAGATAAATAAAACAAAAAAAAAAAAAAAAAACAAAATAAACATTAATAGAAAAAAATTAATAGAAGAAAAGGAAGAAAAATCAATAAAATAGAGAAAAATAGAAAAACGAGCGAAAAGGACAAGAATCGTCGCTTCGCGCTGCGCGTGCGCTGACGGGGTCACGGGGTCACGGGGTCACGGGGTCATGGGACCGGAGGCTCGGGGAGGGGGCGGGCCCGGGGTGTGGGGGGGCCCGGGTGTGCCTGTCTGTGTGTGTGTGCGTGTATGTGTGTGTCTGTGTGTATGCATGTATTATGCGTATGTATGTATGTGTGTGTATGTGTGTGTGTGTGTGTGTGTGTATGTGTGTCTGTGTGTGTGTGTGTGTCTGTATGTGTATAGGTGTCTGTATGTGTCTGTATGTACATATGTGTATATGTGTGTACGTGTGAGTATGTGTATATGTATGTATGTGGTGTATGTATATGTATAACTGTGTATGTAAGTGTATGTGTGTATGCATGTATTATGCATGCGTATCTATGTGTGTATGTGCGTATGTATATAATGTGTATGTCCTTATGTATATGTATGTGTTTGTATGTATGTGTATTGTATATGCATGTATTATGTATGTGTATTTGTGTGTATGTGTATGTATGTGTATATGTGTATGTACGTGTATGTGTGTATGTATGCATGTGTGTATGTGCGTATATGTATATGTATGCATGTATTATGTATGCGTATCTATGTGTGTATGTATGTGTATGTATGTATATATGTATGTGTGTATGCATGTATTATGTATGTGTATGTGGGTATGTATGTGTGTATGTATGCGTGTGTATGAATGTATATGTATGCATACAGGAGTGTATGTGTATGTATGCGTGTGTATGTGCACGTATGTGCGTGGGCGGCTCCCGCTGTTCGGGAAGGAGGCCCCGAACCCCGGGCCCCGAGCCTTCTCCACGGTTGCATGCTTGGCCCAAGGCGGACATGCTTGTCCTGCCCTCGGCCCCCGAGCAGCTCACATGTCCCCGGGGCCGCTTCACATGTGCCGGGCCTCATCACAGGCGTGGCCCCGGGACACGCGGGGGGAAGCATGACGTCTGTGTGTGCCCTGAGCCAAACTCACCTTGCGCCTGAGCGGGTGTGTCCCGGGGGGGACATGAGAGGGGGAGGGGAGGGGAAGGGCTCACGCGTGTCCGCACATGCACATGGGGACACATGCTTGGCCTTCCAGGCACCTCACCCCTTGCACACTCACGACCGGAAGTGCGGTCCCTCGCACACGCATGTGCGCACACGCACACACAGCCACACACAGGCATACACGCATGCGTGTACATGCACACACACATGCTCACACACTCAAACATGCACACATATGCACACACATGCACTCACACGCACGCACACACATGCATGCATACCCACATGCACGCATGCACACACACACAAGCACACACAGGCACGCACACAAGCACACATGCACACACATGCATGCACACACCCACACGCACATGCACACACAAGCACTCATGCACGCACACACACGAACATACACACACAAACACATGCACACACACAAACACACACATGCATGTGCACACACACACACATACATACACGTGTCCACATGCATACACACGCAATCACACAACCACAAGCACACACCCACATGCACTACATGCACACACATGCAAATGCAATCACACACATGCACACACATGCACACACAATGCACACACATGCAGGCACGCGCGCACGCGCCCCCCGCAGTGATGCACCTGAGTTCCCATCCACACTGTCACCGACTGGGTCCGCCCCCAGCTGGGGCTCCTACACCGTGTTCTCCCTATGTTTGTGGATGACAACGGGCACGTGTGAGAAGAGCAACATATAGACGCTATAGGTTACATAGGCTGTCGCCGTCACCACGGCCGCGGTAGCCGCCACAGAGGTCATCGTAGATCATCATATGGATCATCACGGTATAGATTATCATATGGATCATAGTATAGGCCATATGGGTCATCATGGTATAGATTATCATCATATAGATTATCATATGGATTATAGTATTAGATCATATATAGATTATCATAGTATAGTATAGGCCATATGGGTCACAGTATAGAGATCATCATATGGTCATCACGGTATGGATTATCATATGGATTACAGTATAGGCCATATGGGTCATCATGGTATAGATCATCACATATGTCATCACGGTATAGATTATCATGTGGATTACAGTATAGATCATCATATAGATTATCATATGGATTATAGTATATATAGGTCATATTAGATCATCATCACGTATAGATTATCATATGGATTACAGTATAGGCCATATAGATCATCAGATAGATTCTCATATGTATTAGAGATTATAGTATAGGCCATATGGTATAGATCATAGATTATCATATGGATTATATAGATATAGATCATATAGATTATCACTATTAGATTTATCATTGTATAGATCATCACTGTATAGATTCTCATATGGATTACAGTATAGGCCATATAGGTCATCACAGTATAGATTATCATCATGGATTATAGTATAGGCCATATAGATCATCATGATTTATCATTGTATAGATTATCACTGGATTATAGTATAGGCTCTATAGATTATCATATGGATTATAGTATAGGCCATATAGATCATCACGGTTATAGATCATCATCATCATGGTAAAATAGATTATCATATGGATTATAGTATAGGCCATATAGGTCATCATCGTCATAGATCATTATCATATAGGTCATCATCATATAGATTATATGGATTTTGTATAGGCCATATAGGTCATCACAGTATAGATTATCATATGGATTACAGTATAGGCCATATAGGTCATCATCATATAGATTATCACTGTATAGATTATCACATGGATTATAGTATAGGCCACATAGGTCATCATTGTATAGATTATCATCATATAGATTATCATGGTATAGATCATCATATAGATCATCATCGTATAGATTAACATCATATGGATTATAGTATAGGCATATAGATCATCATCGTATAGATTATCACTGTATAGATTATCATATGGATTATATTTAGGCCATATAGATTATCATCATATAGATTATAATTTGGATTATAGTATAGGCCATATAAATCATCATCTGCATAGATTATCATGGATCATAGTATAGATCAAGATCGTATAGATTATCATATGGATTATAGGCCATATAGATCATCAAGGTATAGTTATAATATGGATTATAGTATAGGCCATATAGATCATCATGGTATAGATTATCACGGTATGGATTATAATATGGATTATAGTATAGGCCATATAGATCATCATGGTATAGATTAGAAGTTGGATTATCACATAGGTCATGGAGGTTAAGGTAGAGATCATACAGGTTAGCAGAGATCATATAGGTCATCATTGTAATATAGATTACAGTATAGATTATCATGGTATACATTGTCGCTGAAGAGGTTATGAGATGGATTATCCTATAGATGATAGAGATTATAGTATAGATCATAAAATAGATTATATAATGATGCAGAGTGCCATAGAGGTTATAATTATATAGATTATAATATAGATTGTCATCATTGACCGTATCATATAGATTATGGTTATATAGATTATCACATAAATTATAATTGTATAGATTATCATATAGATTATATAGATTGTAATTGTAGAGATTATCATATAGATCATATTTGTATAGATTATCATATAGATTATAATTGTATAGATTATCACATATATTATAATTGTATAAATTATCATATAGATTTGTATATAGATTATAATCATATAATTTAGATTATCATTGTAATTGTATAGATCCCAGTTGTATAGAATATAGATTATCATATAGATTATCATATAGATCATTTGTATAGATTATGTAGATTATCATAGATTGTGATGTATTTATATTAGATAGATTATCATATATGTCATAATTGTATAGATTATCATATATATCATCATAATTGTATAGATTATACTGTAATGTAGATTATCATATATGTCATAATTGTATAGATTATATTGTATAGATTATCATATAGATTATAGATTATACTGTATAGATTATCATATATATGTCATATTTGTATAGATTATATCATATAGATTATAATATATGTCATAATTGTATAGATTATATCATATAGATTATCATATAGATTATATTGTATATATTATCACATAGGTCACATATATGTTACATATATACATTGGATAAGGGAAAAAGGATCACGTTAAGAGAGAAAACAAAGTGAGACACATATGTAACACGTGACAATGTGTGTGTGTGTGTGTGTGTGTGTGTCGGGTGTGCGCTGCCTTTTAACATGTTTCCGGGGAGGGAGGGGCCGCTCGGTCGACGCGAACATGGGACCAGAGGGGACAGGACGGGGCGTCCCGGGGGGGTGAGTGTGCGTGTGTGCAAACGCGCCAAGTCCCTCCTCCCCAAACCACATCATGTGTGTGTAAGCGTGCAAACCCAACATGTGAGTGCAAACCCGCAAACGCTCGCCACATGTCCCACCCATGTGTGTGTGCGTGTGTGCAAACACGCCAAGTCCCTCCCCCTCCACCCGTGTCATGTGTGTAAGCGTGCAAACCCGACATGTGAGTGCACATGTGCAAACGCGCCACATGTCTCCTCCACCCGCGTCATGTGTGTGCGTGTGTGCAAACATGCCAAGTCCCTCCCCATCCACCCGCGTCACGTGTGTAAGTGTGCAAACCCCACATGTGTGAGTCCCTCCTCCCCCACCCACGCCTCCCTCCCGCCCCCGGGTCGGGCCCACATACATGTGAGACAGGTTCTGCAGGGGCTGGAACATGGCGGGGCTGAGGTTGGGGATCTCGATCCTCTCCAGATCCCTGGAGTAACACATGGGGCGGGGGGGTGAGAGAGGAGGAGGAGAGGAAGACAGACAGGCGTGTAACAGGCATGTGACAGGCGTGCAGCGGGCATGTAACAGAAATGTAACAGGCGTGTAACAGGTGTATAGCAGGAGTGTGACAGGCGTAGCAGGTCTGTAACAGGCATGTAGCAGGTGTGCGACAGGTGTGTAGCAGGTGTGGAACAGGCATGTGACAGGGGTGTAGCAGGCATGTAACAGGCGTGTAACAGCCATGTAACAAGCATGTAGCAGGCTTGTAACAGGCGTGTAGGAGGTGTGGAACAGGCAGTAACAGGCATGTGACAGGCATGTAATAGGCAATTGGCAGGCATGAAACAGGTGTGTGACAGGCATGTGATAAGAATGCAGCAGGCATGTGACAGGCATGTAGCAGGTGTGTGACAGGGGTATAACAGGCGTGTGCCAGCCATGTAACAGGTATGTAACGGACGTGTAGCAGGTGTGTGACAGGCGAGTGACAGGCGTTTCACAGGTATGAAAGAGGCATGTAGCAGGCATGTGACAGGCGTCTAACAGGCATGTAACAGGCATGTAGCAGGCGTGTGACAGGCGTGTACTCACAGAGACAGCAGCTGCTTCAGGGCCCAGAACTGGCTCGTGTGCACATGCTGGATGGGGTTGGACGACAGGTTCCTGGAGGCGTTTACGGGAAGGAGAGGGGGAGGGGACGGGGCGGCCATGTTGTTGTTATTAATTATTATTATTATCATTAACATGTGATCATGGGCTCGGGGGGGGGCGCGAAACACTCACAGCTTCTGCAGGAGGCGAAGGTCGCCGAACAGTCGGGCCGGGAGCGACGTCATCACGTTGCGGGACAGGTCCCTGCGGGCGAGTGTGCGAACCCGGAAGACAGTGACGATAATAATAATAAATAATGATAATAATTATTAATGTGTCATTAGTGTGTTATTAGTGTGTTATCACTGTATTATTAATATGTTTTAATGTGTTATTAATGTGTTTCAATGTGTTATTAGTATGTTTTCAATGTGCTATGAATGTGTTATTAGTGGGTTATTAGTGTGTTATGAATGTGTTATTAGAGTGTTATTAATGTGTTATCAATGTATTATTAGTGTGTTATTAGTGTGTTATTAGTGTGTTATTAATGTATTATTATGTTTTAACGTGTTCTTAGTGTGTTATTAATGTGTTATTAATGTTTTAATGTGTTATTAGTGTGTTATTTATGTGTTATTAATATGTTTTTAATGTGTTATTAATGTTATTAAAATTCCTCATATGATATGGTGCTATATGATATGATTCAGGAATATATACTAATTATCAATGTATTATTAGTAGATTATAATTATCAGTAGATTCTCAATATACTAATATGTTAACATATTTATAAAATAATAACATTATTATAATTTTGGGAATTAATATAATATAATTTTATGATTATGTATTATATGTTTTATTACTATATTATAATCCTTAATATATCATTAGTTTATTAATATATTATCAATATATTTATATGCTTATAATAAAATATTATAATTATAGGAATTGATTTATTAAAGTTCCTCATATGATATGGTTCTATATGAAATAATTCATGACTATATTCCAATCATTACTGTATTATTAGTATATTATAATTATCAATACATTCTCAATATACTAATATGTTCATATATTTATAAAATTATAACATTATTATTATAATTATGGAAATTAACATATTATGATTATATGATTATATAGTATATGATCTATTACTATATTATAATCATTAATGTGTCATTAATTCATTAATATATCATTAACCATTAATATATCATTAACTTATTAATATGCCATCAAGATATTTCTACATTTGTAATAAAATATGATAATCGTAGGAATTGATATATGATAATTACTTACATGTTATGGTCCTATATGATGTAATTCATGACTATATTCTGATTTTCAATGCAGTATTACATACTTATAAATATATTATATTATAATTTTTAATTATATTATATAGTGATATTATTATGTAATTATATTATATTAATATGTTACTTATATAATGATATAATCATAATATTATTATCATATAATTACATATTATATAATTACATGTAATTAGTATTGTAATTAATGATGTTATGAATATATGAATATATTGATATGATAATATTATGATAATTAGGGGTCTCGCGTGTGAGCTGCTCCCGCCCGTGTGTTTGGTTCGAGGATTTGGTGTGTTTTATACTGAACCCTCAGGGCCTTGCACACACAAAGTCGATCGTGTCATGCGTGTGTCATGTGTGTTTCAATCTTGTGCCATGCGTGTGTCATGCTTGTGTCATGCGTGTGTCAATCTTGTGTCATGTGTGTATCAATCTTTGTGTCATGCATGTGTCACGCGTGTGTCATGCGTGTGCCAATCTGGGGGCGGGACCCACATACTCACAGGTCTCTCAGGCTCCTAAGCGGGGAGAACGTGTTGTCGGGCAAAATCCCGAGTCGGTTCCTGGGCAGAGACCTGCGGACACGTGGGGATGTCGCTGTTACATGCGTGTGCGTAAACACACACACACAGAAACACAAACACACAGACATACACACAGACACACACAGACATACACACAGACACACACACAGACACACAGATATACACACAGAGACACAGACACACAGACATACACAGACACACACACAGACACACACACAGACAAACACACACAGACACACAAACACACACACATATACACACAGAGACACAGAGACAGACAGACACACACACAGACACACACACAAACACACACAGACACACACAAACAGACACACACACAAACACACACACAGACACACACAAACAGACACACAGACACACACACAGATACACACACACAGACACACACACAGACACACACACCTTCCCCCCACACACTTACAGGACCGTCATGGCGTCGCATGTGGCGAAGCTGGCGTTGCGCACGCGCGTGATCTCATTGTCCGCGAGGTCTCTGCAAAGCCCCGGGCGGGGACAGCGCGTGAGTCGCCCCCGCGGGGACCCTCACGCCGACCTGTGGCTGCATGTGTGTGTGCGTGCGCGGGGGCGTGTGTGCGTGTGTACGTGTGCGCATGTGCATGTATGTGCGCATATGTGGACACGGGCTCGTGCCTTCCGCCCCGTGTGTTGTGACCTTTCCCGGGTGTTTTTGTGGGTTTCCTAGCGCTCACTTAGGTCGCGTTGCCTGTTCCCTCTTTCCGACCGATGCTCTAGTAATAATAGTAATAGCGAGAGTAATAATGAGAGTAATAATAGTAATAACGATATAGTAGTAATAGTAATAATGATATATGGTAATAATAGCAATAATGACACAGTAATAATAATAGTACTAATGATATAGTATTTAGAATGTCGTAATGATATAGTAATAATGATATAGTAATAATAATAGTAATAATGATATAGTAATAATTGTAATAATGATATAGTAATAATGACAGAGTAATAATAATAGCAATAATGACGTAGTGATAATAGTAATAATGATATAGTAATAATAATAATGATATAGTAGTAATAATAGTAATAATGATATAATAATAATGATAGTAATAATCAGAGTAATAAAAGTATGTTAATTATAATAGTACTAATGATACAGTATTAATAATAGTAATAATGATATAGTAATAATATAGTAATGACAGTATTAATAATAGTAAGAAAGATATAGTAACAATAATAGTAATAATATAGTATTATCAATAGTAATAATAAAGCAATATAAAAGTAATGAAATATTAATTATACAGTGAGATTAATATGGTAATATGCTAGTAACCATATAATAATAATGTAGTAGTATTGACATAGTAATAATAATGTAGTAATAATAATATAGTAATAATAGTAGTGATAGTAGTCATAACAGCAATAATAGTGGTAATACAGTAATAAAAACAGTAATTTTATAATAATATAATAACTGTAGTAATATAGTTTTTAATAATAGTAATAATGTAGTGACAATAGTAGTGATGATAGTAATAATGATAGTAATGGAAATAGTAATAATAATAGTAACAATTAGTAACAATTAGTGCTCGTGATAGAGTAATGACAAAATAGTAACTGTAGTAGTAATCAGTAATAACAATCGTCAACACAAGAGCAGCGATGGCAAAGAAAATAGCAGCAACAGTAGTAACGTGAGCGATGATGCTGATAATACTAGTAATACTAATAGCAACGACACAAGCAATAAGAGCACTAATGATGCTAAGGAAGAGTAATAATGAGGGTGATAATTAGTAATAATAGCAGCAACAATAAAATAGCAATAACACAAGCAATTAGACTACTAATGATGCTAATAGTGAGCAATAATGAGAGTGATAATTGGTAATAGTAGCAGCAGCAATAAAATAGCAATAACTGTAGAAATAAGAGCACAAATGATGCTGATGATGAGTAATAATAACTAGTAATAATAGCAAAAAAATAAAATAGCAGTAACAAGAGCAATAAGAGTAATAATAATGCTAGTAATGAGTAATAATAAGGGTGATAATTAGTAATAACAGCAGTAACAACAATATAGTAATAACATGAGCAATGAGAGTAATAATGATGCTAAGTATGAGTAATAATAAAGGTAATAATTAGTGAAAATAGCAACACAAGCAATGAGAGCACTAATGATGCTGATGATGAGTAATAGTAAGGGTAATAATTATTAATAATAGCAGTAACAATAAAGTAGCAGTAACACAAGCAATGAGAGCAATAATCATGTAATGATGAGTAATAATATTGGTAATAATTAGTGAAAATATCAATAACACAAGGAATGAAAGCAATAATGATGCTAATGACGAGTAATAAAGATGTAATTAGTAGTAATAGCAGTAACAATAAAATAGCATTAACACAAGCAATAAGGATAATAATGAGGTGAGCAATGATAAGGGTGATAATTAGTAATAACAACAGTAACAATAAAAAAGCAACAACACGAGGAATGAGGGTAATAATGATGGTAATGATGACTAAGGGTAATAATTAGTGAGAATAGCAACAACATGAGCAATGAGAGTAATAATGATGCTAATGATGAGTAATAATAAGGGTGATAATTAGTAATAATAGCAGCAACAATAAAATAGCAGTAACACGAGCAATGAGAGCACTAATGATGCCAATGATGAGTAATAATAAGGGTGATAATTAGTAATAATAGCAGTAACAATAATATATAGCAATAACACGAGGAATGAACGCAATAATCATGCTAATGATGAGTAATAATAAGGGTAATAATTAGTGAAAATATCAATAACATGAGCAACGAGAGCAATAATCATGCTAATGATGAGTAATCATGAGGGTAATAATTAGTGATAATAGCAACAACACAAGCAATGATAGTAATAATGATGCTAATGATGAGTAATAAAGATCATAATTAGTACTAATAGCAGTAACAATAAAATAGCATTAACACAAGTAATAAGGGTGATAATGAGGCTAATGGTGAGTAATGATAAGGGTGATGATAGTAATAATAGCAGCAACAATAAAATAGCAGTAACACGAGCAATGAGAGCACTAATCATGTAATGATGAATAATAATATGAGTAATAATTAGTGAAAATATCAACACGAGGAATGAGAGTAATAATGAT
>JAEOAE010001812.1:112500-267500 GCA_036365155.1 Meriones psammophilus | reverse complement strand
CTCTCCTCTCTCCCTGTCTTCTGTCTCTGTCTGTGTCTGTCTCTCTGTCTCTCTGTGTGTCTGTGTCTCTGTCTCTCTCTCTGTCTCTCTCTGTCTCTGTGTCTGTCTCTGTGTCTCTCTGTCTCTGTCTCTCTCTGTGTCTCTCTGTGTCTCTGTGCCTCTCTGTCTCTGTCTCTGTCTCTCTGTCTCTGTCTCTTCTCTGTCTCTGTCTCTCTGTGTCTCTCTCTCTCTGTCTCTGTGCCTCTGTCTCTCTGTCTCTGTCTCTCTGTCTCTGTCTCTGTCCTCCCCTCCCGCACTCACAGCGGCGGCGCGCCGGGCGCGGCGGGGCGGGCCCCGAGTTCGCTCCCGCACACTCCAGCTCGGCGTCTCGGCAGCGGCAGCGGCGCTGGGCGGCGGGCTCTGCGCCTCCGACCGGGAGGGACAGACGCCGCTGCGGAGCGTGACACACGGACACGGCCCCGCGCGTGCGCACGGCGGAGAGTGTGAGTGTCCTCCCTCCTCCCTCCTCCCTCCCCTCCCTCCTCCTCCTCCTCCCCTCCCTCCTCCCTCCCTCCTCCCCCTCCCCTCTCCCCTCCTCCCTCCCTCCTCCCTCCCTCCTCCCTTTCCCTCCCTCCTCCCTCCCTCTCCCTCCTCCTCCCTCCTCCTTCCCTCCTCCTCCCCTCCCCCCCTCCTCCCTCCCACCTCCCTCCCTCCCTCCCTCCCCCTCTCCTCCTCCTCTCCCCCTCCCTCTCCCGCCCCCTCCTCCCTCTCCTCCCTCCTCCCTCCCTCCTCCCTCCTCCTCCCTCCTCTCTCCCTCCCTCCTCCCCTTCCTCCCTCCTCCCTCCCTCCTCCCTCCTCCCTCCCTCCTCCCTCCCTCCCCTCCCCCTCTCCTCCTCCTCCCTCCTCCCTCCTCTCCCTCCCCTCCTCCCTCCTCCCTCTCTCCCTCCCTCCTCCCTCCCCTCCTCCCTCCCCCCCACCCTCCTCCCTCCTCCCTCCTCCCTCCTCCCCTCCCTCCCTCCTCCCTCCCTCCTCCCTCCTCCCTCCCTCCCTCCTCCCTCCCTCCTCTCCTCCCTCCCCTCCTCTCCCCCCTCATCCCTCTCCCCTCCCTCCTCCCTCCCTCCTCCCCCCTCCCCCTCCTCCCTCCCTCCCTCCTCCTCCCTCCTCATGTACATGACTCCTCCTCCCTCCTCCCTCCCTCCCTCCCTCCTCCCTCCTTCCTCCCTTTGTCCATCCATACATCATGTACATGATACATAGATCATATATACCGCATACATATATGTCACATACATATCACACTCATATATGTCATATATTGTAAATATCATATCACATATATCACATATATATATATCATATATATTTACAAACATTGTATGTATGTCATATCACACACATCATATATATAACATATATCACACAGATATATAGATCACATAGATCACACACAACATAGATATGTCACCTATCACCATGGGACACATACATCATATACATGATACATAGTTACATATACACCATTCACATATATGTCATATACATCACAAACATAAATGTCACATATCATAAATATCACACACATCATATATGTGTCATATCACATACATCATATATATCATATATATCACACAAATATATCACAACATACATCACACACATATGTCATATATAGTAAATATATCACACATCATGTTTGTGTCATATCACACACATCAATCATATAAATCATATCATATATAAGATATCATACATATATATATATATCACACAAATATATACATCACATATATGTCATATATCATATATTATATATATCAACGCATCATGTTTGTGTCATATGCCATAAATATCATATATAAGAATATATATCATATATCATATATAGATCATATAAATCACATATAAACATATATATGTCATATATCATGTATTATATATATCCTAATGTCATATGTATCATATATGCCATAAATATCATATATCATATATCATATATCATATATATCATAATATAACATAAATATATCATATATATCATATCATATATATATCTATATGTCATCATATATAAAATACATCATATCATATATATATTATACATATCATCATCTATATAATACACATCATATTACCATATAATATAACATTAAAGATATCATATATAACACATATATCCTATGTACCCATCATATATATATGTATATATAAAATACATATCATATATGCCATCCATGTCTATATTATACATATCATATATCATTTATCATACATATCATATATCAATAATATATAAGAAACCATATCTATATCATATACCATACATCATATATATATTGTATATCATGTATCATACATACCATATCTAGCATATATATTTTATAACATATATAATATATACATTATATATATAATATATCATACATATATAAACCATACATATATTATATATTTATATGTCATATATAAAAATATATATATATATATATACCATATGTGTCATAGTTAACATATACATTATATCATAGATATATCATCTATCAAATGTCATATATATCATATCCATATCATATATATCATATATCAATGTTATATATCATATATATCATATATTATATATATCATATATATCATATCTATAACATATATCCTACATATCATATCTGTATCAGATATATCATATATCATATCATATCAACCACATACATCATATATAACATATATAATATATATCAATCACATATATATCATATATACCATACATATCATATGTAATATATGTTATATCTTTTATATACCATGTACCATATATAAACTATATAGCATATATGATACATATCACACATCATATCACATACTATCATATATAAATATATATCATGTATAATACTTATCATGGTATATATTAAACATCATATATATTATATCTACATAATGTACATAGATATCTACATCATATATATCATATATCATACGTATGTATATCATATATCATATATATCATATCTATAATGTAAATCACATATGTTATATCTGTGTCATATATCATATACTATATATATCATATGTATCTTACAGATCATATGTGTCTATATTATATATATATATATATATGTATCTATATATCATATATATCATATATCATATATCATACATATCATACCTATATTATGTACACATTATATCATTTATATATCATATATAATATATTTATATATTTATCATATATATTTATATATCATATATAAAAATATATCATATATTATACATATCATATATATTATATGTAAAATATATCATATAGATCATATAAAGATCATATATAATTCATATTTCATGTATATCATATAGCATACCTATCAAACCTATGTAATCTATATAATCAACATAATATCTATCAAATATCATATATGTCATAACATATATCATATATATCATATATATCATACATATCATATGTATCATACATATTATATAGTATATCACATATATCATTTCAATAATGTATATCATATATCAAATCTATATCATATATCATGTATTATATGTAATATATGTCATATATCAAATATCATATATGTCACTTGTATATTATGGTATATATCATATAATGTCATATATCATATATATCACATCTATCATATATCTTTATCATATATGTGTCACATATCATACATATCATATATCATACATATGTATATCATATATCATATATATGACATCTATAATGTATATCATGTATGTTATATCTACATCATAGATAATATAATTTATATGTCATATATTTCATTTGATATGTATCTGTTATTAATCATATACCATATATATTATATATCATATATATCATATATAAAAATATATCATATATCATGCATATGATATCCCTATTATATATATTATATGTAAAATGTATCATATCTATGATATCTATATCATATATCATAATTTATATTTTATGTATATCATATAGCATATCAAATCTATGTAATCCATATAATCTATATAATGTTTGTCATATATCATATATCATATATGTCATATATCATGTATATCATATATATCATATATATTATATATCACATATCACATATATCATAGATGTCATATATTACATCATATACATCCTGTCAATAATGAATATCAGACATCATATCTATAACAGATATCATATTATATATGTCATATATCATATATCATATATATTATTTGTATCATATGGTATATATCATACATTATATGTCATATATCATACATATCACATATACAATTTATATCACATATATCATATCTGTATCCCATATTATATATGTGTCATATATTATATCACATATCATATATATATTTATATCATGTAAAATATGTCATATATTACATATCATATACAATAATTACACATCATATACAATATGTCATATTGCATATATAATTTATATCATATGTCTATATCATATATCATATATTATATATGTCATATGTCATATATCATATATATCATTTGTATCATATATTAAATCATACATCATATATACCATATATTCTATGTCATATGTCATACACATCATATATTATATGTCATCTATCATATATATCATATATGTAATTTATATCATATCTATATCATACATTATATATTTGTCATACATCATATATTTTACATATCATGTATATATCATGTGTAAAATGTAATATCATACATATCATATATTATATGTCATATATCATATGTCTATATCGTGTACTGTCATATATCATATATCATATATATAGCATATATCATTTATATCAGATATTATACATCATATATAGCTTATATTCTATGTCATACACCATACATATTATATATTATGTCATATATCATATATATCACATATAATGTATATCGTATATCATATATCATATATGTCATATATCATATATCATGTATGATATATCTCATATACACGAATCTTAAACTCACATGCCTTGCCTCTGTCTCTCCACCCAGGTTTCCCATATCATATATTATATATTTGTCGTATATCACATATCATATATTATACATATCTTTTAGATAATATAGATCATGTATGTCATATATCATACATATCATATATGTCATATATCACATATAATTTATATCATATATTCCATATCTCATATATCATATATATAATATATCGTTTTTATCATGTATTATATCATATATCATATATACCATATATTTCATGTCATATATCATATATATCACATATACAATTTATGTCATACTTATATCATATGTATTTGTCATATATCATATATCATATAGTATACATATCATATATAATATAGATCATGTATAATGTGTCATATATCATACGTATCATATATTTTATGTCATATCATACATATCATATACTCTATGTCATATATATCACATATAATGTATATCACATATCATATATATGTCATATGTCATATATCATGTATGATATATCTCATATCCATGGATCGTAACGAGCTCCCGGGCCTGGGCTCTGTCTGTCCATCTGTCCCCTCCCCCCCGGTTGCCCCCTGACCCCGGAACTTACCGCACTCGTGTGTCGGGGTCCCCGCGCGGACCCGCCCCCGGACTGCGCCCCACATGCTTGTCCACCCGCTCGTGTCACCTGGGGGGAGGACGGGGCTGTCAGTCGGGGCGTGAAATATATCCGTCATATATGTCATATGTATAATGTATGTCAGCATATATGTCCTCTATTATGATATATGTCATCATATAGGTCCTCCAAATCCTATATGTCATAAGTAACTTATGTATCATCCTTTATGTCCTAGGTTACTTATATATCATCCTATATGTCATAGGTAACATATATGTCATCCTATATGTCATATGTATCCTATATGTCATCCATACCATATATGTCATCCTATGTCATCTATATCATTCTATATGTCATAGGTAACATATGTCATCTATATCAAACATGTCATCATACATGTCACATGCATCATATATGTCATCATGTATATCTTCTGCATCATATATGTCATCATACATATTGGAGGAGGAGGAGAAGGAGAAGGGGAGGAGGAGAAGGAGGAGGAGGGAGGAGGAGGAGGAGGAGAAGGAGGAGGAGGAGAGGAGGAGGAGAGGAGGAGGAGGAGAGGAGGAGAGGAGGAGGAGGGAGGAGGAGGAGGAGGAGGAGGGGGAGGAGGAGGAGGGAGGAGGAGGAGGAAGAAGGAGGAGGAGGAGGAGGAGGAGGAGGAGGAGGAGGAAGGAGGAGGAGGAGGAGGAGGAAAGGAGGAGGAGGAGGAGAAGGAGGAGGAGGAGGAGGAGGAGGAGGAGGAGGAGGAGGAGGAGAAGGAGGAGGAGAAGGAGGAGGAGGAGGAGGAGGAGGAGGAGGAGGAGGAGAAGGAGGAGGAAAAGGAGGAGGGGAGGAGGAGGAGGGAGGGGGGAGGAGGAGGAGAAGGAGGAAGGTTGGGAGGGACGGGGATGGGGAGCACTCACCACAGTCCTCCTCGTCCGCGTTGTTCCCAAGGAGGAGGATTATAGGGCGTCCCTGGACGCACGTGGTCAGGTTCCCGAGAAGGAGCCCGAGGGCAGGGGAGGCCGCCATGACGCCTGGAAACACAGGTAGGTGTGTAACAGCATGTTCACGGTGTAACAACAGATGTGTGCAAGTGTGTCCACATGTGCCACCTGCCTTGTCCTGGACCTTAGGCTGGTGACCTCGTCACACACACACACACACACACACACACACATAAACATGCACAAACACACACACAAACACACACAGACAGACAAAAAGAGACATAAGAGAGACACACACAGACACACAGACAGATGCACACAGACAAACACACAGACACACACAGACACACACAGACACACACAAACACACACATACACACAGAGAAACACACACATACAGAGACACAGACACAGAATCATACACACACATAGACACACAGACACACACACAGACACGCACACAGACACACACACAGAAACACACACACAATACACACACAGACACAGAGACAAACACACAGTCAAGAAGACACAGAGACACATACACAGAGACAGACACACACAGTCACACACACACAGACACATGAGACAGACACACATAAACACACAGAGACATACACAGGACATAATCATCAGACACACACAGACACATTACACACACATACACAGATACACACACACACTCAGAGACACAGACACAGATACACATACACAGACACACAGACATACACAGACACGCACACAGACACACACAGACACAGACACACAGACACACAGTCACACACAGAGAGATAGACACACACACAGAGATAGACACACAGACACACACACAAGACAGACACACACACAGAATCAGACACACCATTACACACAGACACACACACACACACGGACACACACAGACACAAACACACAGAGACACACACAGACACACACTCAGACACAGAATCAGAGACAGACACACAGACATCTCAGAGGAGGAAGGAACACAGAGAGAGGAAACAAACACAGAATCAGACACACACACAGGACAGACACACACAGAGGAGGACACACACATACACACACATACACACACAACACAGACACACATATACACACACAAACAGGAGAGACACAGGACCCCGGCTGGATTTCCAAGGGAGTGAGGAGGAACAGAGGAGCCACATCCCGGGTGGGGAGAGGACGTCACGTGTCGCTCGCGTGTCGTCGCGTGGCTCGCGTGTCGTCGCGTGTAGCTCGCGTGTCGGCCTGTCGCCGGAGGAGAGGACCTGAGTCTGCTCTCGCGGAGACGGAGTTCTGGGAGAAGGAGGAGGTTTTGAGAGGAATTGTTGAGGAGAAGGTGAGGACCTGTGCCGTCTCCCCAGACACCGGAGGAGCGTTTTGCCTCTTACTTTTGGAGAAGGAGGACTATTTTACTTTTTGCAAAGAGGAAGAAAAAGATGGAGGAGGAGGAGAAGGAGAAGGGCGCATTTACTATTTTGCTCTTTTAGCTTTGCTTTTGAGGAGTTTACCTAGAGGTGGAGGAGGAGGAGGAAGAGTTACCTTTTGATTTATTCCTTTTGCATTTTGAAATTTTGGAGGAGAGGAGGAGGAGAGAAGGAGGAGCTTCTTGAGGAGGAGGAGGAGGAGGAGGAGGAGAAGAGGAGAGAAGGAGGAGGAGGAGAAGGAGGAGGGAGAAGGAGGAGGAGAGAGGAGGAGAAGGAGGAGGAGAGGAGGAGGAGAGGAGGAGGAGGAGGAGGGAGGAGGAGAAGAGAGGAGAGGAGGAAGAGGAGGAGGAGGAGAGGAGGAGAAGAGGAGGAGGAGGAGTCAGAAGAGGAGGAGGGAGGGAAGAGAGAGGAGGAGAAGGGAGGAGGAGGAGAGAGGAGGAGAGGAGGAGGAGGAGGAGGAAGAGGAGAGGGAGGAAGAGGAGGAGGAGGAGAAGGAGGAGGAGGAGGAGGGAGGAGGAGGGAGGAGGGGGGGTGGAGGGGGAGCACTCACAGTCCTCCTCATCAGCGTGTTCCCACAGTCATCGACGCCATCGCACTGGGCGCCCCGGGACGCGCACGTGGTCAGGTTCCCAGCAGGGAAGGAGCCCGAGGGGCAGGGGGAGGCCGCCATGACGCCTGCGGGGACACACGTGTCCATGTGTGTAACAACAGTGTTTCCATGTGTGCAAACACGCCTGCCACCCGCCTCCCTGGACCTTAGGCTGGTGACAGCGTCCACACACATACAGACACACACATACACACACACACAGACACACACACAGACATACACAGACACACACACACACACAGACACACACACAGACATACACACACACACAGACATACACAGACAGGCACACAGACACAGACACACACACAGACATACACACACACACAGACACACACACAGACATACACAGACACGCACACAGACACACACACACACACAGACACAGACAGACACACACACAGACACAGGCACACACACACACACACAGACACACACACACACACGACACACACACAGACACATGCACAGAGACACACACAGACACACACACACAAACACACACAGACACACACACACAGACACATGACACAGACACACAGACACACAGAGAAATACACACAGACACATAATCAGACACACACACACACACACACATACACAGATACACACACACACACAGACACACACACACAGACACACAGATACAATCACACAGACACACATAGACATACACAGACACACACACACAGACACACACAGAGACAGACACACACACAGACACACAGAGACACACACAGACACAGAATCAGACACACACAGACACACGTACACACAGACACACACACACACTCATACACGGACACACACAGACAGACACACACAGACACACACTCAGACACAGACACAGAGACAGACACACAGACATACAGAGACACACAGACACAGACAGACACACACAGAGAGAGACAGACACACACAGACACACAGACACACACAGACACATACATACACACACACACAGACACACAGAGACACACACACAGAGACAGACACACATATACACACACAAAAATATACATACAGACACACACACACACACACACACACACACACCCTCGCCCTCGGCTGGTTCCGGGGTCCTCGGGGCTCCCTCACCTCCGACCCCCGTCAGGAGGAACAGCTGGAGCAGGAGCCACATCCCGGGGTGGGGGGAGGGGGACGTCGCGTGTAGCTCGTTTGATGTCGCGTGTAGCTCGCGTGTCGTCGCGTGTAGCTCGCGTGTCGTCGCGTGTAGCTCGCGTGTCGCGCCTGTGCGCCGAGCTCCTCCGGGACCTGTGTCTGCTCCTCGCTCCCGGGACGGAGTTCTGAGACGCAGGGAGGGAGGGAGCGAGGGAGGACGGCGCGCACGCGCGTGTATGAGTGAGTGCCTGCGCCGGGGACACCGCGTCCCCCGCTTCTGGCTTCTTGCTTTTTGCTTCTTGCATTTTGCTTTTTGCTTCTTGCATTTTGCTTCTTGCGTTTTGCATTTTGCTTTGCTTCTTGGGTTTTGCTTTTTGCTTCTTGCTTTTTGTATTTTGCTTCTTGCCTTTTGCTTCTTGCTTTTTGCTTCTTGCTTTTTGTTTCTTGCATTTTTCCTTCTTCCTTTTTCTTCTTGCCTTTGCATTTGCTATTTTGCTTCTTGCTTTTTCTCTTTTGCATTTTCCTTCTTGCATTTTGCTTCTTGCTTTTGCATTTGCTATTTTACTTTTTGCTTCTTGCATTTGCTTCTTCCTTTTTACTTCTTGCATTTGCTTCTTGCATTTTCCTTCTTCCTCCTTCTTCTTGGATTTTGCCCTTTTTTTCTTCTTGCTCCTTGCTTTTTGCTTCCTGCTTTTTGCTTGTTGCTTTTTGCTTCTTGCATTTTGCTTCTGGCTTTTTGCTTCTGGCTTTTTGCTATTTTACTTTTTGCTTCTTGCATTTTGCTTCTTGCATTTTGCTATTTTGCTTTTTGCTTCTTGCTTTTTGCTTCTTGCATTTTGCTTTTTGCTTTTTTGCTTCTTGAATCTTGCTTTTTGCGTCTTGCATTTTGCTTCTTGCTTTTCCTTTTCTCCTCCGTCCTTCCCTGCTGTTCGCTTTTTTCTCTCTTCATTCTGAGCTCCAGGCGGCCGCGGCATCCCGGGGAGTGAAGCTGTGACACAGCGGGGACGCGGGGACTCAGGCAAAGGAGGAGAAAGAGCACACACTCACACACACACACACACACACACACATATATAGAAACACACAGACACACACAGACACACACACAGAGACACAGAGACACACACACAGGGGATGGGAAGAAAGAGGAGGAGGAGGGGGGGGAGGAGAAGGAGGGAGAGGGTGGGGAGGGGAGGGGAAGAAAGAGGAGGGGAGGGAGGGGAAGGAGAGGAGGAAGGGGAGGAGGGGGGACGGGAGGGGAGGGCAGAGCCACATTCCTGGAGCCTTGGGTTGGGGGTCAAAGGAAGGGGAGGACCAAGAGAAGAGAGAATATGCAGAGAGCAAGACATCTGTAACCATCTGCAGACATCTGTAAACATCTGCAGACATCTGTACACATCTGTAACCATCTGTAAACATCTGTAAGCATCTGCTGACATCTGTAAACATCTGTATCCATCTGGAAACATCTGTACACATCAGCACACATCTGTAAACATTTGTAAACATCTGCTGACATCTGTAAATATGTGTAAACATCTGTATCCATTTGCAGACATGTGTATCCATCTGCAGATAACTGTAACCATCTGTAACGATTTGCAGATATCTGTAAACATCTTTAAACATGTGCAGATATCAGTAAACATCTGCAGACATCTGTAAACATGTGTAGACATCTGCAGACATCTGTAAATGTCGGTAGACATTTTTAACCATCTGTAAACATCTGTATACATTTGCAGAGATCTATAACCATCTGTAACCTTCTGTAAACATCTGAAACCATCTGCAGACATCTGTAACAATCTGCAAACAATGTTACACATCTGTAAACATCTGCTGACATCTGTAAATATGTGTAAACATCTGTAAACATCTGTATCCATTTGGAAACATCTCTATCCATTTGCAGACATCTGTATCCATCTGCAGACATCTGTAACCATCTGTAACTATCTGTAACGATTTGCAGATATGTGTAAACAGCTTTACACATGTGCAGACATCAGTAAACATCTGCAGACATCTGTAAATCTGTGTAGACAACTGCAGACATCTGTAAACGTCTGTAGACATCTGTATCCATCTGCAGACATCTGTAAACATCTGTAACCATCTGAAACCATCTGTATACATCTGTAAAATTCTGCAGACATTTGCACACATCTGTAACCATCTGGAGATACTTGTAACCATCTGTAAACATCTACAGACATCTGTAAACATCTGCGAATATCTGTAACCATCTATAACACTCTTCAGACATCTGTAAAATCTGCAGACATCTCTAAAACCTGTGAACTTCTTCATACATCTGTAACCATCTGTAACCATCTGTAGACATCTATAAGCATGTGCAGACATCTGTAACCATCTGCAGTCATCTGTAAACATCTGTAACCATCTGCCGACATCTGTAAGCATTTGTAAATATCTGCATACATCAGTAAACATCTGCAGACATCTGTAAACAACTGCTGACATCTGTAACTATCTGTAACCATCTGTAAACATCTGTATCCATTTGCAGACATATATATCCATCTGCAGACATCTCTAAACATCTGGAACCATCGGTAAAAATCTGTAACCATTTGCAGATATCTGAAAACATCTGTAACCATCTGTAACCATCTGCAAACATCTGTAACCATCTGCAGACATCTGTAACCATCTGCAGACATCTGTAACCATCTGTACCCATCATCACACATCTGTAAACATCTGTAAACATCTCTAACCATATGTAAATATCTGTAACCATCTGCAAACATCTGCAAATATCTGTAACAAACTGCAGACATCTGAAAATATCTGGGGAAAACTGTCACCATCTGCAGACACATACACATCTGTAATCATCTGCAGACAACTCTAACCATCTGCGTACATCTGTAACCATTTGGAAACATCTGTATCCATCTGTAGACGTCTGCAACCATCTCCAACCATCTTTAAACATTTGTATCCATATGGAGACATCTGAACCCATCTGCAGACATCTGTCTCATTCTGTACATATCTGTAAGCGTCTGCAAACGTCTGTAACCATCTGCAGACATCTGTAAACATCTGTAGACATCTGTACACATCTGCAGATGATATAACCATCTGCACATATCTGTACACATCTGTAACAATCTGCAGACATCGGTTTATATCTCTAAACATCTGCAGACATCTGTAAACATCTGTAGACATCAGTAAACATCTGCCGACATCGTTAAACATGTGTAAACATCTGGAAACATCTGTAAGCATCTACAGACATCTGTAAACATGTGTAACCATTTGCTGATATCTGTAACCATCTGTAAACCTCTGTAACCCTCTGCACACATCTGGAAACATCTGCAAAAATCTGTAACCCTCTGTGTATATCTGTAACCATCTGCAAACATCTGTAAACATCTGTAAAAAACTGCAGACATCTGTAAATATCTGCAGACATAAGTAACCATCTGCAGACATCTCTAACCATCCGCAGACATTTGTAACCATTTGGAAACATCTGTATCCATTTGCAGACATCTGTATCCATCCTTCTGCAGATATCTGCAACCATTTGTAAACATCTGTACACATCTTCAGACATCTGTGAGAATCTGCAACCATTTGCAGACATCTGTTAACACCTGTGATAGTCTGTAAATATCCATAAACATCTGTAACCATCTGCAGACATCTGTAAACTTCTGTAACCATCTGCAGACATCTGTAAACATCTGAAACCATCTGTAGACATCTGTAAACCTCTGTAACCATCTGCAGACATCTGTAAACATCTGTAACCATCTGCAGACATTTGTATCCATCTGTACCCATCTGTAAGCATCTGCAGACATCTGTAAACATCTGTAGACATCTATAAGCATCTGTAGACATCTGTACACATCTGAAGACATCTGTAAGAATCTGAATCCATCTGAAGACATCTGTTAATATCTGTAACAATCTGTAAATATCTGTAGACATCTGTAAGCATTTGCAGACATCTGTAAACATCTGTAGACATCTGTACATATCTGCAGATGATGTAACCATCTGCTCATAACTGTACACATCTGTAAACATCTGCAGACATGTGTAACCATCTGTACACATCTGAAAACATCTGTAACCATGTGTAATCATCTGCAGACATCTGTAAACATCTGGATCCATTGCAGACATTTATATCCATCTGCAGACATCTCTGAACATCTGGAACCATCGGTAAACATCTGTAACCATCTGCAGACATCTGTAAATATCTGTGCACATCTGTACACAGCTGAAGACATCTGTAAGAATCTGCAATCATTTGAAGACATCTGTTAACATCTGTAACCATCTGTAAATTTCTGTAAGCATCTGCTGACATCTGTAAAGAGCTGTAAAATTCTACAGATATCTGTTTACATCTTTAAACACCTGTAAACTTTTGCAGACATCTGTAACCATCTGCAGACATCTGTAAACATCAGCCAACATCTGCAGACATCTGTAACCATCTGAAGATATCCATAACAATCTTCAGACATCTGTAACCATCTGCAGACATAGATACAAATCTGTAACCATCTGCAGACATCTGTAAACATCTGTAGACATCTGTACACATCTGCAGATGATAAAACAATCAGCAAATATCTGTACACATCTGTAACCATCTGCAGACATCTGAAACCATCTGCAGACATCTGTGAACATCTGCCGACATCGTTAAACATGTGTAAACATCTGGAAACAACTGTAAGCATCTACAGACATCTGTAAACATGTGTAACCATTTGCTGATATCTGTAACCATCTGTAAACCTCTGTAACCATCTGCACACATCTGTAAACATCTGTATCCATTGCAGACATCTATATCCATCTGCAGAAATCTCTGAACATCTGGAAACATTGGTAAACATCTGTAACAATTTTTAGATACCCGAAAACATCTGTAAACATCTGTAACCATCTGCAGACATATGTAAACATCTGTAAACAGCTGTAACCATCTGCACACATCTGTAAACGTCGGCAAACATCTGTAAACATCTGTAACAAACTGAAGACATCTGTAAATATCTGCAGACATCTGTAACCATCTGCAGACATCTAGAACCATTTGGGAACATCTATATCCACTTGCAGACATCTGTACCCATCTTTAAACATCTGCAGACATCTGTATCGTAACACTCTGCAGACATTTGTAGATATCTGTAAACATCTGTAATTGCAGACATCTGTAACCATCTGTAAACATCTGTATCCATTTGCAGACATCTGTATCCATCTGTAACACTCTGTAGGCATCTGTAACCATCTGTAGACCGCTGTTACCATCTGCAGACATCTGTAAATATCAGCCACCATCTGCAGACATCTGTAAACATCTGTACACATCTGTACACATCTGAAGACATCTGTAAGAATCTGCAACTATTTGCAGACATCTGATAAAACCTGTGACAGTCTGTAAATATCTGTAACATCTGTAACCATCTGTACACATCTGTAAGCATCTGCAAACATCTGTACCATCTGTAACCATCTGTAAACATCTGTATCCATTGCAGACATCTATATCCATCTGCAGACATCTCTGAACATCTGAAACCATCGGTAAACATATGTAACAATTTTTAGATATCCGAAAACATCTGTAAATATCTGTAACCATCTGCAGACATCTGTAACCATCTGCACACATCTGTAAACATCTGCAAACATCTCTAGCCATCTGTAAATATTTGTGACCATCTGCAAACATCTGTAGACATCTATAAGCATTTGTAGACATCTGTACACATCTGAAGACATCTGTAAGAATCTGTATCCATTTTAAGACATCTGTTAATATCTGTAAAAATCTGTAAATATCTGTAAACATCTATAACCATCTGCAGACATCTGTAAACATCTGTAGACATCTGTACATATCTGCAGATGATGTAACCATCTGCTCATAACTGTACACATCTGTAAACATCTGCAGACATGTGTAACCATCTGTACACATCTGAAAACATCTGTAACCATGTGTAATCATCTGCAGACATCTGTAAACATCTGCTGACATCTGTAAACATCTGGATCCATTGCAGACATTTATATCCATCTGCAGACATCTCTGAACATCTGGAACCATCGGTAAACCTCTGTAACCATTTGCAGATATCTGAAAACATCTGTAAACATCTGTAACCATCTGCAGACATCTGTAAATATCTGTGCACATCTGTACACAGCTGAAGACATCTGTAAGAATCTTCAATCATTTGAAAACATCTGTTAACATCTGTAACCATCTGTAAGTATCTGCAAATTTCTGTAAGCATCTGCTGACATCTGTAAAGAGCTGTAAAATTCTACAGATATCTGTTTACATCTTTAAACACCTGTAAACTTTTGCAGACATCTGTAACCATCTGCAGACATCTGTAACCATCTGCAGACATCTGTAAACATCAGCCAACATCTGCAGACATCTGTAACCATCTGAAGATATCCATAACAATCTTCAGACATCTGTAACGATCTGAAGATATAGATACACATCTGTAACCATCTGCAGACATCTGTAAACATCTGTAGACATCTGTACACATCTGCAGATGATGTAACCATCTGCACATATCTGTATACATCTGTAAACATTTGCAGACATCCGTAACCATCTGTAAAACTCTGCAGACATCCGGAGATATCTGTAAACACCTATAACCATATGCAGACATCTGTACCCATCTGCAGACATCCATAAACATCTGTAGACATCTGTTCACATCTGAAGACATATGTAAACACCTGCAAACTTGTGTAAACATCTGTAAAACCGTGCAGACATCCATAGATATCTGTAAACACCTATAACCATATGCAGACATCTGTACCCATCTGCAGACCACTGTAAACATCTGCAGACATCTGTAAACATCTGTAAACATCTATAACCATCTGCAGGTATCTGTTAACATCTTTAAACACCTGTAAACTTTTGCAGACTCTGTAACCATCTGCAGACATCTGAAACCATCTATAAACATCTGTAACCATCTGCTGACATCTGATAACCATCTGTAAATATCTGTAACCATCTGCAAACATCTGGAAACATCTGTAAACATCTGTAACAAAGTGCAGACATCTGAAAATATCTGCAGACAACTGTAACCATCTGCAGACAGATACACATCTGTAACCATCTGCGTACATCTGTAACCATTTGGAAACATCTGTATCCATCTGTAGACGTTGCAACCATCTACAACCATATGTAAACATTTGTATCCATATGCAGACATCTGTACCCACCTGCAGACATCTGTCTCATTCTGTACACATCTGTAAGCATCTGCAAACATCTGTAACCATCTGCAGACATCTGTAAACATCTGTAGACATCTGTACACATCTGCAGATGACATAACCATCTGCACATATCTGTACACATCTGTAACCAACTGCAGACATCTGTAAATATCTGCAGACAACTCTAACCATCTGCAGACATTTGTAACCATTTGGAAACATCTGTATCCATCTGCAGACATCTGTATCCATCCATCTGCAGACATCTGCAGCCATTTATAAACATCTGTACGCATCCGAAGACATCTGTGAGAATCTGTAACCATTTGCAGACATCTGTTAATGCCTGTGACAGTGTGTAAGCATCTGCAAACATCTGTAACCATCAGCAGACATCTCTAACCATCCTCAGACATCTGTAATCATTTGGAAACATCTGTATCCATTTGAAGACATCTGTATCCATCATCTGCAGACATCTGTAACCATCTGAATCCATCTGCAGACATCCGTAACCATCTGTAACCATCTGCACACATCTGTAAACATCTGCAAACATCTGTAGCCATGTGTAAATATTTGTAACAATCTGCAAACATCAGTAGACATCTGTAACAAACTGCAGACATCTGTAAATATCTGCAGACATCTGTGACCATCAGCAGACATCTCTAACCAAACTCAGACATCTGTAACCATTTGGAAACATCTGTATCCATTTGCAGACATCTGTATCCATCCATCTGCAGACATCTGTAACCATCTGTAAACATCTGTATCAATTTGCAGACATCTGTAAACATCTGTATCTCTCTGCAGACATCTGTAAACATCTGTATCCATTGCAGACATCTATATCCGTCTGCAGACATCTCTGAACATCGGAACCATCGGTAAACCTCTGTAACCATTTGCAGATATCTGAAAACATCTGTAAACATTGTAACCATCTGCAGACATCTGTAAATATCTGTGCACATCTGTACACAGCAGAAGACATCTGTAAGAATCTGCAATCATTTGAAGACATTTGTTAACATCTGTAACCATCTGTATAATATCTGTAAAATTTGGTAAGCATCTGCTGACATCTGTAAACAGCTGTAAAATTCTACAGATATCTGTTCACATCTTTAAACACCTGTAAAATTTGCAGACATCTGTAACCATCTTCAGACATCTGTAACAATCTTCAGACATCTGTAACCATCTGCAGACATAGAATCACATCTGTAACTATCTTCAGACATCTGTAAACATCTATAGACATTTGTAACCATCTGCAGACATCTGTAAATATCTGTGCACATCTGTACACAGTTGAAGACATCTGTAAGAATCTGCAATCATTTGAAGACATCTGTTAACATCTGTAACCATCTATAAATATCTGTAAAATTCTGTAAGCATCTGCTGACATCTGTAAACAGCTGTAATTTTCTACAGATACCTGTTCACATCTTTAAACACCTGTAAACTTTTGCAGACATCTGTAACCATCTGAAGATATCTGTGACAATCTTCACACATCTGTAACCATCTGCAGACATCTGTAAACATCTGTAGACATCTGGACACATCTGCAGATGATGTAACCATCTGCACATATCTGTACACATCTATAAACATTTGCAGACATCCGTAGATATCTGTAAACACCTATAACGATATGCAGACATCTGTACCCATCTGCAGACATCCATAAACATCTGTAGACATCTGTTCACATCTGAAGACGTATGTAAACATCTGCAGACTTGTGTAACCATCTGTAAAACCGTGCAGACATCCGTAGATATCTGTAAACGCCTATAACCATATGCAGACATCTGTACCCATCTGCAGACCACTGTAAACATCTGCAGACATCTGTAAACATCTATAACCATCTGCAGGTATCTGTTAACATCTTTAAACACCTGTAAACTTTTGCAGACTCTGTAACCATCTGCAGACATCTGTAACCATCTGCTGACATCTGTAACCATCTGTACCCATCATCACACATCTGTAAACATCTGCAAACATCTCTAACCATCTGTAAATATCTGTAACCATCTGCAAACATCTGGAAACATCTGTAAACATCTGTAACAAAGTGCAGACATCTGAAAATATCTGCAGACAACTGTAACCATCTGCAGACAGATACACATCTGTAACCATCTGCGTACATCTGTAACCATTTGGAAACATCTGTATCCATCTGTAGACGTCTGCAACCATCTACAACCATATGTAAACATTTGTATCCATATGCAGACATCTGTACCCACCTGCAGACATCTGTCTCATTCTGTACACATCTGTAAGCATCTGCAAACATCTGTAACCATCTGCAGACATCTGTAAACATCTGTAGACATCTGTACACATCTGCAGATGACATAACCATCTGCACATATCTGTACACATCTGTAACCAACTGCAGACATCTGTAAATATCTGCAGACAACTCTAACCATCTGCAGACATTTGTAACCATTTGGAAACATCTGTATCCATCTGCAGACATCTGTATCCATCCATCTGCAGACATCTGCAGCCATTTATAAACATCTGTACGCATCCGAAGACATCTGTAAGAATCTGTAACCATTTGCAGACATCTGTTAATGCCTGTGACAGTGTGTAAGCATCTGCAAACATCTGTAACCATCAGCAGACATCTCTAACCATCCTCAGACATCTGTAATCATTTGGAAACATCTGTATCCATTTGAAGACATCTGTATCCATCATCTGCAGACATCTGTAACCATCTGAATCCATCTGCAGACATCCGTAACCATCTGTAACCATCTGCACACATCTGTAAACATCTGCAAACATCTGTAGACATCTGTAACAAACTGCAGACATCTGTAAATATCTGCAGACATCTGTGACCATCAGCAGACATCTCTAACCAAACTCAGACATCTGTAACCATTTGGAAACATCTGTATCCATTTGCAGACATCTGTATCCATCCATCTGCAGACATCTGTAACCATCTGTAAACATCTGTATCAATTTGCAGACATCTGTAAACATCTGTATCCCTCTGCAGACATCTGTAAACATCTGTATCCATTGCAGACATCTATATCCATCTGCAGACATCTCTGAACATCGGAGCCATCGGTAAACCTCTGTAACCATTTGCAGATATCTGAAAACATCTGTAAACATTGTAACCATCTGCAGACATCTGTAAATATCTGTGCACATCTGTACACAGCAGAAGACATCTGTAAGAATCTGCAATCATTTGAAGACATTTGTTAACATCTGTAACCATCTGTATAATATCTGTAAAATTTGGTAAGCATCTGCTGACATCTGTAAACAGCTGTAAAATTCTACAGATATCTGTTCACATCTTTAAACACCTGTAAAATTTGCAGACATCTGTAACCATCTGCAGACATCTGTAACAATCTTCAGACATCTGTAACCATCTGCAGACATAGAATCACATCTGTAACTATCTTCAGACATCTGTACACATCTATAGACATTTGTAACCATCTGCAGACATCTGTAAATATCTGTGCACATCTGTACACAGTTGAAGACATCTGTAAGAATCTGCAATCATTTGAAGACATCTGTTAACATCTGTAACCATCTGTAAATATCTGTAAAATTCTGTAAGCATCTGCTGACATCTGTAAACAGCTGTAATTTTCTACAGATACCTGTTCACATCTTTAAACACCTGTAAACTTTTGCAGACATCTGTAACTATCTGAAGATGTCTGTAACAATCTGCAGACATCTGTAACCATCTGAAGATATCTGTGACAATCTTCAGACATCTGTAACCATCTGCAGACATAGATACACATCTGTAACCACCTGCAGACATCTGTAAACATCTGTAGACATCTGTACACATCTGCAGATGATGTAACCATCTGCACTTATCTGTACACATCTATAAACATTTGCAGACATCCGTAGATATCTGTAAACACCTATAACCATATGCAGACATCTGTACCCATCTGCAGACATCCATAAACATCTGTAGACATCTGTTCACATCTGAAGACATATGTAAACATCTGCAGACTTGTGTAACAATCTGTAAAACCGTGCAGACATCCGTAGATATCTGTAAACGCCTATAACTATATGCAGACATCTGTACCCATCTGCAGACCACTGTAAACATCTGCAGACATCCATAAACATCTGTAGACATCTGCAGACATCTGTAAACATCTATAACCATCTGCAGATATCTGTTAACATCTTTAAACACCTGTAAACTTTTGCAGACATCTATAACCATCTGCAGACATCTGTAACCATCTGCAGACATCTGTAAACATCTGTACCCATCATCACACATCTGTAAACATCTGCAAACATCTCTAACCATCTGTAAATATCTGTAACCATCTGCAAACATCTGGAAACATCTGTAAACATCTGTAACAAAGTGCAGACATCTGAAAATATCTGCAGACAACTGTAACCATCTGCAGACAGATACACATCTGTAACCATCTGCGTACATCTGTAACCATTTGGAAACATCTGTATCCATCTGTAGACGTCTGCAACCATCTACAACCATATGTAAACATTTGTATCCATATGCAGACATCTGTACCCACCTGCAGACATCTGTCTCATTCTGTACACATCTGTAAGCATCTGCATACATCTATAACCATCTGCAAACATCTGTAAACATCTGTAGACATCTGTACACATCTGCAGATGACATAACCATCTGCACATATCTGTACACATCTGTAACCAACTGCAGACATCTGTAAATATCTGCAGACAACTCTAACCATCTGCAGACATTTGTATCCATCCATCTGCAGACATCTGCAGCCATTTATAAACATCTGTATGCATCTGAAGACATCTGTGAGAATCTGTAACCATTTGCAGACATCTGTTAATGCCTGTGACAGTGTGTAAGCATCTGCAAACATCTGTAACCATCAGCAGACATCTCTAACCATCCTCAGACATCTGTAATCATTTGGAAACATCTGTATCCATTTGCAGAAATCTGTAACCATCTGAATCCATCTGCAGACATCCGTAACCATCTGTAACCATCTGCACACATCTGTAAACATCTGCAAACATCTGTAGCCATGTGTAAATATTTGTAACAATCTGCAAACATCAGTAGACATCTGTAACAAACTGCAGACATCTGTAAATATCTGCAGACATCTGTGACCATCAGCAGACATCTCTAACCAAACTCAGACATCTGTAACCATTTGGAAACATCTGTATCCATTTGCAGACATCTGTATCCATCCATTTGCAGACATCTGTAACCATCTGTAAACATCGGTATCAATTTGCAGACATCTGTAAACATCTGTAAACATCTGTATCCCTCTGCAGACATCTGTAAACATCTGTATCCATTGCAGACATCTATATCCATCTGCAGACATCTCTGAACATCTGGAAACATTGGTAAACATCTGTAACAATTTTTAGATACCCGAAAAAATCTGTAACCATCTGTAACCATCTGCAGACATATGTAACCATCTGCACACATCTGTAAACATCTGCAAACATATCTATCCATCTGTAAATATTTGTAACCATCTGCAAACATCAGTAGACATCTGTAACAAACTGCAGACATATGTAAATATCTGCAGACATCTGTGACCATCAGCAGACATCTCTAACCATCCTCAGACATCTGTAACCATTTGGACATATCTGTATCCATCTGCAGACATCTGTATCCATCCATCTGCAGACATCTGTAACCATCTGTAACCATCTGTAACCATCTGTATCCATCTGCAGACAACTGTAAACATCTGTAAACATCTGTATCCATCTGCAGACATCTGTAAACATATGTATCCATTACAGACATCAATATCCATCTGCAGACATCTCTGAACATCTGGAAACATTGGTAAACATCTGTAACAATTTTTAGATACCCGAAAACATCTGTAAGCATGTGTAACCATCTGCAGACATATGTAACCATCTGTAACCATCTGCACACATCTGTAAACATCTGCAAACATCTCTAGCCATCTGTAAATATTTCTAACCATCTGCAAACATCAGTAGACATCTGTAACAAACTGCAGACATATGTAAATATCTGCAGACATCTGTAACCATCTGTAAACATCTGTATCCATTTGCAGACATCTGTAAACATCTGTATCCATCTGCAGACATCTGTAACCATCTGCAGACATCTGGAATCATTTGGAAACATCTATATCCACTTGCAGACATCTGTACCCATGTGTAAACATCTGCAGACATCTGTATCCATCTGTAACACTCTGCAGACATTTGTAGATATCTGTAAACATCTGTAATTGCAGACATCTGTAACCATCTGCAGACTTCTGTAACCATCTGTAAACATCTGTATCCATTTGCAGACATCTGTATGCATCCATCTGCAGACATTTGTAACCATCTGCAGACATATGTAACCATCTGCACACATCTGTAAACATCTGCAAACATATCTATCCATCTGTAAATATTTGTAACCATCTGCAAACATCAGTAGACATCTGTAACAAACTGCAGACATCTGTAAATATCTGCAGACATCTGTGACCATCAGCAGACATCTCTAACCAACCTCAGACATCTGTAACCATTTGGACACATCTGTATTCATCTGCAGACATCTGTAAACATCTGTATCCATTGCAGACATCTATATCCATCTGCAGACATCTCTGAACATCTGAAACCATCGGTAAACATCTAACAACTTGCAGATATCCGAAAATATCTGTAAACATCTGTAACCATCTGCAGACAACTGTAACCATCTGCACACATCTGTAAACATCTGCAAACATCTCTAGCCATATGTATATATTTGTAACCATCTGCAAACATCTGTAGACATCTGTAACAAATGGCAGACATATGTAAATATCTGCAGACATCTGTGACCATCAGCAGACATCTCTAACGATCCTCAGACATCTGTAACCATTCGGAAACATCTGTATCCATTTGCAGACATCTGTATCCATCCATCTGCAGACATCTGTAACCATCTGTAAACATCTGTATCCATCAGCAGACATCTGTATCCATCTGGAACACTCTGCACACCTTTGTAGATATCTGTAAACATCTGTAATTGCAGACATCTGATATCATCTGCAGACATCTGTAACCATCTGTAAATATCTGTATCCATTTGCAGACATCTGTATCCATCTGTAACACTCTGCAGGCATCTGTAACCATCTGCAGACATCTGTAACCATCTGCACACATCTGTAAACATCTGCAAACATCTCTAGCCATCTGTAAATATTTGTAACCATCTGCAAACATCTGTAGACAACTGTAACAAAGTGCAGACATATGTAAATATCTGCAGACATCTCTAACCATCCCCAGACATCTGTAACCATTTGGAAACATCTGTATCCATTTGCAGACATCTGTATCCATCCATCTGCAGACATCTGTAACCATCTGTAACCATCTGTAAACATCTGAATCCATCTGCAGACATCTGTAAACATCTGTAAACATCTGTATCCATCTGCAGACATCTGTAAACATCTGTAAAAATCTGTATCCATTGCATCTGCAGACATCTCTGAAATATCTGGAACCATTGGTAAACATCTGTAACAATTTTGAGATATTCGAAAACATATGTAAACATCTATAATCATCTGCAAACATCTGGAAACATCTGTAACAAACTGCAAACATATGTAAATATCTGCAGACATCTGTAACAACATCTTCAGACATCTGTATCTGTAAAACATCTGTATCCCCATTTGCAGACATCTGTATCCATCTGCAGACATCTGTATCCATCTTTGAACATCTCTGAACATCTGGAACATTGGCAAACATCTGTAACAACTGCCGTAACAAAACATCTGTAACTCTGTAGACCATATCTGTAAATATCTGCAGACATCTGTAACTGCATTTGGAACATCTGTAACCATCTGCAGACATCTGGAACCATCTGCAGACAAACATCTGTAATATGTAACCATTGCAGACATCTGTACCCATCTGTAAACATCTGCAGACATCTGTACACATCTGCAGACATCTGTAAACATCTGTAACCATCTGCAGACATCTGTAAATATCTGTAAATCATCTGTAACCATCTGCAGACATCTGTAAACATCCATCTGTAAATATCTGCAGACATCATCTGCAGACATCTGTAACACTCTGCAGGCATCTGTCTAAAACATCTCTGTAGACCATCTGTCTGCAAACATCCAACCATCCTCAGACATCTGTAATCATTTGGAAACATCTGCCCACCATCTGCAGACATCTGTAAATATCTGTATCTGTAAGACATCTGTAACCATCTGCATCTGTAAACATTTGCATCTGTATCCAATATCTGCAGACATCTGTTAATATCTGTAACACATCTGTAAATATCAGACATCTGTAACCTGTAAATCTGTAAAAATCTGTAAACATCTGTAACCATCTGTAAACATCTGTAAACATCTGCAAACATCTGCAGACAAAACATCTGTAAACATCTGTAAAGACATCTGTATATCTGCAGACATCTGTTAACATCTGCAGACATCTGTAACCATCTGTACACATCTGTAACCTGACATCTGCAAACATCTGTATCCATCTGTAGACATCTGTAAAGATGGAGGTTTGATCTGCAAACATCTGTAAACATCTGTAACATCTGTAAACATTGATCTTCCACTCCCCATCTGCAGACATCTGTCAGCCATCTGCAGACATCTGTAACCATCTGCAGAGTTGTGCATACATCCTGTATCAGAACATATCTGTAAATATCTGCAGACATCTGGTACTAACCATCTGTAAATTGTGTGTCCGCCCTAACATCTGCAGACATCCATCCAAGTGTAATATTCTGGCACATCTGTAAACATCTGTAAAACCTGTGACAGTCTGAAATATCTGTAACATCTGTAACCATCTGTATCAAAATCTGTATCTGTAACATCTGTATCCATCTGCAGACATCTGACATTTGTAAACATCCATGTAAAAATCTGTACTGCAGACATCTGCAGACCATCTGTAAATGATCTGCAAACATCTGTAAACATCTGTAGACATCTGTAAACATCTGCAGACATCTGTAAACATCTGTAAACTTAAACATCTGTAACCATCTGCAAACATCTGTAACCATCTGTAGACATCTGTAACATCTGTAACCATCTGCAGACATCTGTAACATCTCTAAAACTTGAAACATCTGTATCATCTGCAGACATCTGTAGACATCTGTAGACATCTGTAACCATCTGTAACATCTTTATCTCTGCAGACATCTGTACACAATCATCTGTAAACATCTGTATCTGTAAATCTAATCTGCTGCAGACATCTGTAACCATCTGTAACATCTGTAACAAAGACATCTGTAAATATCTGCATCTGACATCTGTAAACATCTGCAAAACATCTGACTGCAGACATCTGTAACCATCTGCAACATCTGTCTGTAACAAACATCTGTAAACATCTGTAAACATCTGAATCTGCAGACATATTTGCCACATCTGCAGACATCTGTAACCATCTGCAAACATCATCTGTAAACATCTGTAACAGTGTAAACATCATCAAACAGACATCTCTAACCATCTGCAGACATCTGTAAACATCTGTATCTGCAGACATCTGTAAACATCTTTCCAAGACATCTGTATCCATCCATCTGCAGATCTGTAACCAAAATCTGTAAACATCTGTAACCATCTGTAACCATCTGCAGACATCTGTAACAATCTGTAAACATCCTCATCTGTAAATATCTGTAAACATCTAAGACATCTGTAACCATCTGATATCTGTAAATATCTGTATCTCTGCAGACATCTGTAGAAACATCATCATCTGTAAACATCTGAAATCTGCAGACATCTGTAAATATCATGCAGACATCTGCAGACATCTGCAACCATCTGCAGACATCTGTAACCATCTGGAAACATCTGTATCTTTGCAGACTGTATAAACATCTGTAAACATCTGTAACCATCTGTATCTGTATCCATCTGCAGATATCTGTAAACATCTGTAGCCATCCATTGCAGACATCTATATAGATCTGCAGACATCTGTATCCATCTGTAAACATTGGTAAACATCTGTAAAATCTTTTGTAGATATCTGTAAAAAATCTGTAACATCTGTAACCATCTGCACACATCTGTAAACATCTGCAAACATCTGTAAACATCTGTAACCAACTGCAGACATCTGTAACCATCTGCAGACATCTGTATCCATCTGCAGACATCTGTAACCATCCATTGACATCTGATATCTATATCCATCTGTGAACATCTCTGAACATCTGGAACATTGGCAAACATCTGTAACAATTTTTTAGATATCTGTAAACATCTGTAACAATCTGCAGACTTATGTAACCATCTGTAAACAGCTGTAACAAACTGCAGACATCTGTAAATATCTGCAGACATGTGTAACCATCTGCAGACATCTGGAACCATTTGGAAACATCTGGATCCACTTGCAGACATCTGTACCCATCTGTAAACATCTGCAGACATCTGTATCCATCTGAACACTCTGCAGACATTTGTAGATATCTGTAAACATCTGTAATTGCAGATATTTGTAACCATCTGCAGACATCTGTAACCATCTGTAACCATCTGTATCCATTTGCAGACATCTGTATCCATCTGTAACACTCTGGATCTGACATCTGTAACATGTAGACCACATGTAACCATCTGCAGACATCTGTATAAATATCAGCCACCATTTGCAGACATCTGTAAAACATCTGTACACATCTCTGAAACAATCGGTAAACATCTAACAATTTGAAGATACCATCATCTGTAAACATCTGTAACCATCTGCAGACATCTGTAATTACATCTGCACACAGCTGTAACCATCTGCAAACATCTGTAGACATCATAATTTGCAAACTGCAGATATCTGTAAATATCTGCAGACATCTGTAAACCATCCAGACATCTCTAACCATCCTCAGACATCTGTAACCATTTGGAAACATCTGTATCCATTTGCAGACATCTGTATCCATCCATCTGCAGACATCTGTAACCATCTGTGAACATCTGTATCATCTGCAGACATCTGTAAACATCTGTAAATATCTGTATTCATCTGCAGACATCTGTAAACATCTGTATCCATTGCAGACATCTATATCCATCTGCAGACATCTCTGAACATCTGGAACCATTGGTAAACATCTAACAATTTGCAGATATCCAAAAACATCTGTAAACATCTGTAACCATCTGCAGACATCTGTAACCATCTGCACACATCTGTAAACATCTGCAAACATCTCTAGCCATCTGTAAATATTTGTAACCATCTGCAAACATCTGTAGACATCTGTAACAAACTGCAGACATCTGTAAATATCTGCAGACATCTGTAACCATCAGCAGACATATCTGTAACCATTCTCAGACATCTGTAACCATTTGCAAACATCTGTATCCATCCATTAGACATCTGTACCATTTGCAAACATCTATATCCACTTGCAGACATCTGTACCTTTGATCTGTAAACATCTGCAGACATCTGTAAAACATCTGTAACATCTGCAGACATTTGTAGATATCTGTAAACATCTGTAATTGAAGACATTTGTAACCATCTGTAAACATCTGTATCCATTTGCAGACATCTGTAAAACTGCACACATCTGTAAACAACTCTAGCCATCTGTAAATATTTGTAACCATCTGCAAACATCTGTAGACATCTGTAAAAAAACGGCAGACATCTGTAAATTTGCAGAAATCTGTAACCATCTGTAGACATCTGTAACCCATTTGTAAACATCTGTCTGCAGACATCTGTATTCATCCATCTGCAGACATCTGTAACCATCTGTAACCATCTGTAAACCATCTTTGCAGACATCTGTAACCATCTGTAAACATCTGCCATAACATCTGAAGATATCTGTAAATATCTGCAAAATCTGTAACATCTGCAAACATCTGTAAACATCTGCAAACATCCATCTAGCCATCTGTAAATCTGTTTGTATCATCTGCAAACATCTGTAAACATCTGTAACAAACGGCAGACATCTGTAAATCTGCACACATCTGCATCTGCAACATCTGTAACCATCTGCAGACAGACATCTGTAAATATCTGCATCTGCAATCACATCTGTAGACATCTGTAACATTTGGAAACATCTGTATCCATTTGCAGACATCTGTATTCATCCATCTGCAGACATCTGTAACCATCTGTAAAAATCTGTAAACATCTGTATCCATCTGCAGACATCTGTAAACATCTGTATCCATTGAAGACATCTGTAAATATATGCAGACATCTGGAACCATCTGTAGACATCTGGAACCATTTGGAAACTTATATATCCACTTGCAGACATCTGTACCCATCTGTAAACATCTGTAACCATCTGTAACGATCTGTATCCATTGCAGACATCTATATCCATCTGCAGAAATCTCTGAACAACTGAAACCATCGGTAAACATCTGTAACAATTTGCAGATATCCTGTACATCTGTAAACATCTGTAACCATCTGCAGACATATGTAACCATTTGTAAACAGCTGTAACCATCTGCACACATCTGTAAACGTCTGTAAATATCTGTAACAAACTGCAGACATCTGTAAATATCTTCAGACATCTGGAACCATCTGCAGACATCTGGAACCATTTGGAAATATCTATATCCACTTGCAGACATCGGTACCCATCTGTAAACATCTGCAGACATCTGTATCCATCTGTAACACTCTGCAGACATTTGTACATATCTGTAAACATCTGTAATTGCAGACATCTGTAACCATCTGCAGACATCTGTAACCATCTGTAAACATCTGTATCCAGTTACAGACATCTGTATCCATGTGTAACACTCAGCAGACATCTGTAACCATCTGTAGACCACAGTTACCATCTGCAGACATCTGTAAATATCATCATCTGCAGACATCTGTAAACATCTGTATACATCTGAAGAAATCTGAATCTGCATCTATTTGCAGACATCTGTTAAACCTGTGACAGTCTGTAAATATCTGTAATATCTGTAACCATCTGTACACATCTGTAAGCATATGCTGCAACATCTGTACCATCTGTAACCATCTGCAAACATCTGTAAATCTGTAAACATCAGTATCCATTACAGACATCTATATCCATCTGCAGACATCTCTGAAAATCTGAAACCATCGGTAAACATCTAACAATTTGCAGATATTCAAAAATATCTGTAAACATCTGTAACCATCTGCAGACAACTGTAAATATCTGCACACATCTGTAAACATCTGCAAACATCTGTAAACATCTGTAACAAACTGCAGACATCTGTAAATATCTGCAGACATCTGTAACCATCTGCAGATATCTGTAACCATTTGGAAACATCTGTATCCATTTGCAGACATCTGTAACCATCTGTACCCATCTGTAAACATCTGTATCCATCTGCAGATATCTGTAAACATCTGTATCCATTGCAGACATCTATATAGATCTGCAGACATCTCTGAACATCTGGAAACATTGGTAAACATCTGTATCTTTTTAGACCATCTGTAACCATCTGTAACCATCTGCACACATCTGTAAACATCTGCAAACATCTGTAAACATCTGTAACCAACTGCAGACATCTGTAACCATCTGCAGACATCTGTATCCATCTGCAGACATCTGTATCCATTGCAGATATCTATATCCATCTGTGAACATCTCTGAACATCTGGAACATTGGAAAACATCTGTAACAATTTTTTAGATACCGAAAACATCTGTAAACATCTGTAACAATCTGCAGACTTATGTAACCATCTGTAAACAGCTGTAACAAACTGCAGACAACTGTAAATATCTGCAGACATCTGTAACCATCTGCAGACATCTGGAACCATTTGCAAACATCTATATCCATCTGCAGACATCTGTACCCATGTGTAAACATCTGCAGACATCTGTATCCATCTGTAACACTCTGCAGACATTTGTAGATATCTGTAAACATCTGTAATTGCAGACATCTGTAACCATCTGCAGACATCTGTAACCATCTGTAAACATCTGTATCCATTTGCAGACATCTGTATCCATCTGTAACACTGAGCAGACATCTGTAACCATCTGTAGACCACTGTTACCATCTGTAGACATCTGTAAATATCAGCCACCATCTGCAGACATCTGTAAATATCTGTACACATCTGTACAGATCTGAAGACATCTGTAAGAATTTGCAACTATTTGCAGACATCTGTTAAAACCTGTGACAGTCTGGAAATATCTGTAACATCTGTAACCATCTGTACACATCTGTAAGCATCTGCAAACATCTGTCCCATCTGTAACCATCTGTAACCATCTGCAAACATTTGTAAACATCTGCAAACATCTGTAAACATCTGTAACAAACTGCAGACATCTGAAAATATCTGCAGACAACTGTAACCATCTGCAGACAGATACACATCTGTAACCATCTGCAGACAACTATAAACCATCTGCATACATCTGTAACCACTTGGAAACATCTGTATCCATCTGTAGACGTCTGCAACCATCTACAACCATCTGTAAACATTTGTATGCATATGCAGACATCTGTACCCATCTGCAAACATCTGTCTCATTCTGTACACATCTGTAAGCATCTGTAACCATCTGTAACGATCTGCAGACATCTGTAAACATCTGTAGACATCTGTACACATCTGCAGATGATATAACCATCTGTACATATCTTTACACATCTGTAACCATCTGCAGACATCGGTATCCATCTGTACACATCTGTAAGCATCTGCAAACATCTGTAACCATCTGCAGACATCTGTAAACATCTGTAACAAACTGTAGACATCTGTAAATATCTGCAGACATCTGTAACCATCTGCAGACGTCTGTAACCATCCGCAGACATCTCTAAACATTTGGAAATATCTGTAAGAATCTGTAACCACTTGCAGACATCTGTTGACACCTGTTACATCTGTAAGCATCTGCAAACATCTTTAACCATCAGCAGACATCTCTAACCATCCTCAGACATCTGTAATCATTTGGAAACATCTGTATCCATTTGCAGACATCTGTATCCATCCATCTGCAGACATCTGTAACCATCTGTAAGCATCTGTATTTATCTGCAGACATCTGTAACCATCTGCACACATCTGTAAACATCTGCAAACATCTCTAGCCATCTGTAAATATTTGTAACCATCTGCAAACATCAGTAGACATCTGTAACAAACTGCAGATATCTGTAAATATCTGCAGACATCTGTGACCATCAGCAGACATCTCTAACCATCCTCAGACATCTGTAACCATTTGGAAACATCTTTATCCATTTGCAGACATCTGTATTCATCCATCTACAGACATCTGTAACCATCTGTATCCATCTGCAGACATCTGTAACCATCTGTAAACATCTGTAACCATTTGCAGACATCTGTATCCATCTGTAACACTCTGTAGACATCTGTAACCATCTGTAGATCACTGTTACCATCTGCAGACATCTGTAAATATCAGCCCCCATCTGCAGACATCTGTAAACATCTGTACACATCTGTACACATCTGAAGACATCTATAAGAATCTGCAAATAATTGAAAAAAAAAAAAAAAGAATAGGTAATGCCAATAGGGGCCTCACCGGAAGAACTGAGGCTCCAGGTAGAGATTCGCTTTCAACAACAAGATGGAGGTTTGACTCTTAGGGTGATGCCTGAAGCCAGAACCTTAAGTGTTTTAGCGACTAAGCTCAGAATTGGTCCTGGATCTAAAATTCTGGGCCACGGCTTGTAGGAATTAAAATACAGACTTCCTATTTATGATCCGGCAAGATATGGCTGATCTTCCACTCCACTGGATGGCCTGTCAGTGTGTAGCACGGTAGATGGGGCTGGAATCTCTAGCTAACATTTGATTTGCACCTTGATTGCTTGCTTGCCAGCCATGTGAGGTTGCTTAACCTCAAAGCTTCTGTTTCCTTGAGCTGAGCAGGGTGGCCCATGCCTATAGTCCTAGCATTTGGAGGTAGGGGGCAGGAACATTAGGAGTTCATGATCAGCTCAGCTACATATTGAGTTCGCAGCCAGTTTGAGACTACACGAAACCCTGTATCAGAACATAAAACAGAACGAAAAAGAAAGAAAAGAAAATTATCTCATAGTTATTGTTAAGATGGATATATAACACGGCACAATTCCTGGTATCGATTTCATTAGAATTTCTATTTTATTTCTATTTCTGAGTAGTTATGAGGTAGGAAATGAAGACTTTAAATTTGCCTAAATGATTGATCGTCTGGCCCTAGGTGGCACGTAGCTTCCCTTCATCTGACTGCGCCTTCAGCAGATTGCTTTCTGCTTCTTCCATTGTGTGTCCGCCTATCTGAGCTGGGTGACAATCCTATCATGAATATCAATAGAAACCCTGTAATATGCTTGCCGTACAACATCCGAAGTCCTTCCTTTAGAGGTCTGTTTAATATACTAATCAATTGGCCTAAGCTTTGAATGTGACTTTTCACTCTTGAATACAATGGGCTTTTCCCCCTGTGCAGCCTTTTGTGAAATCTATGAGTCGTTTGTAAAAATGTGAGCATTGTACTAAAAGCAAGATAAGAACAAGCTTTTGAAATAAAGAGTTAAAGCGAAAAAAAAAAAAAAAGAATCTGCAACTATTTGCAGACATCTGTTAAAACCTGTGACAGTCTGGAAATATCTGTAACATCTGTAACCATCTGTACACATCTGTAAGCATATGCCAACATCTGTACCATCTGTAACCATCAGCAAACATATGTACCATCTGTAACCATCTGCAAACATCTGTAAACATCTGAAAACATCTGTAAACATCTGTAACAAACTGCAGACATCTGAAAATATCTGCAGACAACTGTCACCATCTGCAGACAGATACACATCTGTAACCATCTGCAGACATCTCTAACCATCTGCGTACATCTGTAACCATTTGGAAACATCTGTATCCATCTGTAGACGTCTGCAACCATCTCCAACCATCTGTAAACATTTGTATCCATATGCAGACATCTGTCTCATTCTGTACACATCTGTAAGCATCTGCAACCATCTGTAACCATCTGCAGACATCTGTAAACATCTGTAGACATCTGTACACATGATATAACCATCTGCACATATCTTTACACAACCATCTGCAGACATCGGTATCCATCTGTACACATCTGTAAGCATCTGCAATCATCTGTAACCATCTGCAGACATCTGTAAACATCTGTAACAAACTGCAGACATCTGTAAATGTCTGCAGACTTCTGGTACCATCCGCAGACATCTCTAAATATTTGGAAACACCTGTGAGAATCTATAACCATTTGCAGACATCTGTTAAAACCTGTGACAGTGTGTAAGCATCTGCAAACATCTGTAACCATCTGCAGACATCTCTAACCATCCTCAGACATCTGTAATCATTTGGAAACATCTGTATCCATCTGCAGACATCTGTAACCATCTGTAAACATCTGAATCCATCTGCAGACATCTCTAAACTTCTGTAAACATCTGTATCCATCTTCAGACATCTGTAAACATCTGTATCCATTGCAGACATCTATATCCATCTGCAGACATCTCTGAACATCTGGAATCATTGGTAAATATCTGTAACAATTTTTAGATATCCGAAAACATCTGTAAACATATATAACCATCTGCAGACATATGTAACCATCTGTAAACAGCTGTAACCATCTGCACAAATCTGTAAACATCTGCAAACATCTGTAAACATCTGTAACAAACTGCAGACATCTGTAAATATCTGCAGACATCTGGAACCATCTGCAGAAATCTGGAACCATTTGGAAACATGTATATCCACTTGCAGACATCTGTAACCATCTGTAAACATCTGCAGACATCTGTATCCATCTGTAACACTCTGCAGACATTTGTAGATATCTGTAAACATCTGTAATTGCAGATATTTGTAACCATCTGCAGACATCTGTAACCATCTGTAACCATCTGTATCCATTTGCAGACATCTGTATCCATCTGTAACACTCTGGAGACATCTGTAACCATCTGTAGACCACATGTTACCATCTGCAGACATCTATAAATATCAGCCACCATTTGCAGACATCTGTAAACATCTGTACACATCGGAAACAATCGGTAAACATCTAACAATTTGAAGATACCCGAAAACATCTGTAAAGTTCTGTAACCATCTGCAGACATCTGTAACCATCTGCACACAGCTGTAACCATCTGCAAACATCTGTAGACATCAGTAACAAACTGCAGATATCTGTAAATATCTGCAGACATCTGTAACCATCAGGAGACATCTCTAACCATCCTCAGACATCTGTAACCATTTGGAAACATCTGTATCCATTTGCAGACATCTGTATCCATCCATCTGCAGACATCTGTAACCATCTGTAACCATCTGTGAACATCTGTATCCATCTGCAGACATCTGTAACCATCTGTAACATCTGTATTCATCTGCAGACACCTGTAAATATCTGTATCCATTGCAGACATCTATATCCATCTGCAGACATCTCTGAACATCTGGAACCATTGGTAAACATCTAACAATTTGCAGATATCCAAAAACATCTGTAAACATCTATAACCATCTGCAGACATCTGTAACCATATGCACACATCTGTAAACATCTGCAAACATCTCTAGCCATCTGTAAATATTTGTAACCATCTGCAAACATCTGTAGACATCTGTAACAAACTGCAGATATCTGTAAATATCTGCAGACATCTGTAACCATCAGCAGACATATCTAACCATTCTCAGACATCTGTAACCATTTGCAAACATCTGTATCCATCCATCTGCAGACATCTGGAACCATTTGGAAACATCTATATCCACTTGCAGACATCTGTACCCATCTGTAAACATCTGCAGACATCTGTATCCATCTGTAACACTCTGCAGACATTTGTAGATATCTGTAAACATCTGTAATTGAAGACATTTGTAACCATCTGTAAACATCTGTATCCATTTGCAGACATCTGTAACCAACTGCACACATCTGTAAACATCTCTAGCCATCTGTAAATATTTGTAACCATCTGCAAACATCTGTAGACATCTGTAACAAACGGCAGACATCTGTAAATATCTGCAGAAATCTGTAACCATCCTCAGACATCTGTAACCATTTGGAAACATCTGTATCCATTTGCAGACATCTGTATTCATCCATCTGCAGACATCTGTAACCATCTGTAACCATCTGAATACATCTTCAGACATCTGTAACCATCTGTAACATCTGTAACCATCTGAAGATATCTGTAACCATCTGCACACATCTGTAAACATCTGCAAACATCGCTAGCCATCTGTAAATATTTGTAACCATCTGCAAACATCTGTAGACATCTGTAACAAACGGCAGACATCTGTAAATATCTGCAGACATCTGTGACAATCAGCAGACTTTTCTAACCGTCCTCAGACATCTGTAACCATTTGGAAACATCTGTATCCATTTGCAGACATCTGTATTCATCCATCTGCAGACATCTGTAACCATCTGTAAAAATCTGTAAACATCTGTATCCATCTGCAGACATCTGTAAACATCTGTATCCATTGAAGACATCTGTAAATATATGCAGACATCTGGAACCATCTGTAGACATCTGGAACCATTTGGAAACTTATATATCCACTTGCAGACATCTGTACCCATCTGTAAACATCTGTAACCATCTGTAACGATCTGTATCCATTGCAGACATCTATATCCATCTGCAGAAATCTCTGAACAACTGAAACCATCGGTAAACATCTGTAACAATTTGCAGATATCCGAAAACATCTGTAAACATCTGTAACCATCTGCAGACATATGTAACCATTTGTAAACAGCTGTAACCATCTGCACACATCTGTAAACGTCTGTAAATATCTGTAACAAACTGCAGACATCTGTAAATATCTTCAGACATCTGGAACCATCTGCAGACATCTGGAACCATTTGGAAATATCTATATCCACTTGCAGACATCGGTACCCATCTGTAAACATCTGCAGACATCTGTATCCATCTGTAACACTCTGCAGACATTTGTACATATCTGTAAACATCTGTAATTGCAGACATCTGTAACCATCTGCAGACATCTGTAACCATCTGTAAACATCTGTATCCAGTTACAGACATCTGTATCCATGTGTAACACTCAGCAGACATCTGTAACCATCTGTAGACCACAGTTACCATCTGCAGACATCTGTAAATATCAGCCACCATCTGCAGACATCTGTAAACATCTGTATACATCTGAAGAAATCTGAATCTGCATCTATTTGCAGACATCTGTTAAACCTGTGACAGTCTGTAAATATCTGTAATATCTGTAACCATCTGTACACATCTGTAAGCATATGCCAACATCTGTACCATCTGTAACCATCAGCAAACATCTGTAACCATCTGTAAACATCAGTATCCATTACAGACATCTATATCCATCTGCAGACATCTCTGAAAATCTGAAACCATCGGTAAACATCTAACAATTTGCAGATATTCGAAAATATCTGTAAACATCTGTAACCATCTGCAGACAACTGTAACCATCTGCACACATCTGTAAACATCTGCAAACATCTGTAAACATCTGTAACAAACTGCAGACATCTGTAAATATCTGCAGACATCTGTAACCATCTGCAGATATCTGTAACCATTTGGAAACATCTGTATCCATTTGCAGACATCTGTACCCATCTGTAACCATCTGTAAACATCTGTATCCATCTGCAGATATCTGTAAACATCTGTATCCATTGCAGACATCTATATAGATCTGCAGACATCTCTGAACATCTGGAAACATTGGTAAACATCTGTAAAAATTTTTAGATATCCGAAAAAATCTGTAACCATCTGTAACCATCTGCACACATCTGTAAACATCTGCAAACATCTGTAAACATCTGTAACCAACTGCAGACATCTGTAACCATCTGCAGACATCTGTATCCATCTGCAGACATCTGTATCCATTGCAGATATCTATATCCATCTGTGAACATCTCTGAACATCTGGAACATTGGCAAACATCTGTAACAATTTTTAGATACCCGAAAACATCTGTAAACATCTGTAACAATCTGCAGACTTATGTAACCATCTGTAAACAGCTGTAACAAACTGCAGACAACTGTAAATATCTGCAGACATGTGTAACCATCTGCAGACATCTGGAACCATTTGGAAACATCTATATCCACTTGCAGACATCTGTACCCATGTGTAAACATCTGCAGACATCTGTATCCATCTGTAACACTCTGCAGACATTTGTAGATATCTGTAAACATCTGTAATTGCAGACATCTGTAACCATCTGCAGATATCTGTAACCAACTGTAAACATCTGTATCCATTTGCAGACATCTGTATCCATCTGTAACACTGAGCAGACATCTGTAACCATCTGTAGACCACTGTTACCATCTGTAGACATCTGTAAATATCAGCCACCATCTGCAGACATCTGTAAATATCTGTACACATCTGTACAGATCTGAAGACATCTGTAAGAATTTGCAACTATTTGCAGACATCTGTTAAAACCTGTGACAGTCTGGAAATATCTGTAACATCTGTAACCATCTGTACACATCTGTAAGCATCTGCAAATATCTGTCCCATCTGTAACCATCTGTAACCATCTGCAAACATTTGTAAACATCTGCAAACATCTGTAAACATCTGTAACAAACTGCAGACATCTGAAAATATCTGCAGACAACTGTAACCATCTGCAGACAACTCTAACCATCTGCGTACATCTGTAACCACTTGGAAACATCTGTATCCATCTGTAGACGTCTGCAACCATCTACAACCATCTGTAAACATTTGTATGCATATGCAGACATCTGTACCCATCTGCAAACATCTGTCTCATTCTGTACACATCTGTAAGCATCTGTAACCATCTGTAACGATCTGCAGACATCTGTAAACATCTGTAGACATCTGTACACATCTGCAGATGATATAACCATCTGTACATATCTTTACACTTCTGTAACCATCTGCAGACATCGGTATCCATCTGTACACATCTGTAAGCATCTGCAAACATCTGTAACCATCTGCAGACATCTGTAAACATCTGTAACAAACTGTAGACATCTGTAAATATCTGCAGACATCTGTAACCATCTGCAGACGTCTCTAACCATCCGCAGACATCTCTAAACATTTGGAAATATCTGTGAGAATCTATAACCACTTGCAGACATCCGTTGACACCTGTTACAGTGTGTAAGCATCTGCAAACATCTTTAACCATCAGCAGACATCTCTAACCATCCTCAGACATCTGTAATCATTTGGAAACATCTGTGTCCATTTGCATACATCTGTATCCATCCATCTGCAGACATCTGTAACCATCTGTAACCATCTGTAAACATCTGAATCCATCTGCAGACATCTGTAAACATCTGTAAGCATCTGTATTTATCTGCAGACATCTGTAACCATCTGCACACATCTGTAAACATCTGCAAACATCTCTAGCCATCTGTAAATATTTGTAACCATCTGCAAACATCAGTAGACATCTGTAACAAACTGCAGATATCTGTAAATATCTGCAGACATCTGTGACCATCAGCAGACATCTCTAACCATCCTCAGACATCTGTAACCATTTGGAAACATCTTTATCCATTTGCAGACATCTGTATTCATCCATCTACAGACATCTGTAACCATCTGTATCCATCTGCAGACATCTGTAACCATCTGTAAACATCTGTAACCATTTGCAGACGTCTGTATCCATCTGTAACACTCTGTAGACATCTGTAACCATCTGTAGATCACTCTGCACCATCTGCAGACATCTGTAAATATCAGCCCCCATCTGCAGACATCTGTAAACATCTGTACACATCTGTACACATCTGAAGACATCTATAAGAATCTGCAAATAATTGAAAAAAAAAAAAAAAGAATAGGTAATGCCAATAGGGGCCTCACCGGAAGAACTGAGGCTCCAGGTAACCATCTGCAGACAACAACAAGATGGAGGTTTGACTCTTATGATGCCTAAACCAGAACCTGTAAGTGTTTTAGCGACTAAGCTCAGAATTGGTCCTGGATCTAAAATTCTGGGCCACGGCATGTAGGAATTAAAATACAGACTTCCTATTTATGATCCGCAAGATATGGCTGATCTTCCACTCCACTGGATGGCCTGTCAGTGTGTAGCACGGTAGATGGGGCTGGAATCTCTAGCTAACATTTGATTTGCACCTTGATTGCTTGCTTGCCAGCCATGTGAGGTTGCTGTAACCTCAAAGCTTCTGTTTCATTGAGCTGACAGGGTGGCCATCTGCCTATAGTCCTAGCATTTGGAGGTAGGGGGCAGGAACATTAGGAGTTCATGATCAGCTCAGCTACATATTGAGTTCGCAGCCAGTTTAACCATCTGTAAACCCTGTATCAGAACATAAAACAGAACTGAAAAAGAAAGAAAAGAAAATTATCTCATAGTTATTGTTAAGATGGATATATAACACGGCACAATTCTGGTATCCATTTCATTAGAATTCTATTTTATTTCATTTCTGAGTAGTTATGAGGTAGGAAATGAAGACTTTAAATTTGCCTAAATGATTGATCTGCCCTATCTGTGGCCATCTTCCCTTCATCTGACTGCGCCTTCAGCAGATTGCTTTCTGCTTCTTCCATTGTGTGTCCGCCTATCTGAGCTGGGTGACAATCCTATCATGAATATCAATAGAAACCCTGTAATATGCTTGCCGTGTAACATCCAAGTCCTTCCTTTAGAGGTCTGTTTAATATACTAATCACATTGGCTGTAAGCATTTGAATGTGACTTTTCATCTGAATACAATAGGCTTTTTATCAGCCAGCCTTTTGTGAAATCTGTGAGTCATCTGTAAAAATGTGAGCATTGTACTAAAAGCAAGATAAGAACAAGCTGTTTGAAATAAAGATTAAAGGCAAAAAAAGAATCTGCAACTTTTGCAGACATCTGTTAAAACCTGTGACAGTCTGGAAATATCTGTAACATCTGTAACCATCTGTACACATCTGTAAGCATATGCAAACATCTGTACCATCTGTAACCATCAGCAAACATATGTACCATCTGTAACCATCTGCAAACATCTGTAAACATCTGAAAACATCTGTAAACATCTGTAACAAACTGCAGACATCTGAAAATATCTGCAGACAACTGTCACCATCTGCAGACAGATACACATCTGTAACCATCTGCAGACATCTCTAACCATCTGCGTACATCTGTAACCATTTGGAAACATCTGTAACCATCTGTAGACGTCTGCAACCATCTGTAACCATCTGTAAACATTTGTATCCATATGCAGACATCTGTCTCATTCTGTACACATCTGTAAGCATCTGCAAACATCTGTAACCATCTGCAGACATCTGTAAACATCTGTAGACATCTGTACACATGATATAACCATCTGCACATATCTTTACACAACCATCTGCAGACATCGGTATCCATCTGTACACATCTGTAAGCATCTGCAATCATCTGTAACCATCTGCAGACATCTGTAAACATCTGTAACAAACTGCAGACATCTGTAAATGTCTGCAGACTTCTGTTACCATCCGCAGACATCTCTAAATATTTGGAAACACCTGTGAGAATCTATAACCATTTGCAGACATCTGTTAAAACCTGTGACAGTGTGTAAGCATCTGCAAACATCTGTAACCATCTGCAGACATCTCTAACCATCCTCAGACATCTGTAATCATTTGGAAACATCTGTATCCATCTGCAGACATCTGTAACCATCTGTAAACATCTGAATCCATCTGCAGACATCTCTAAACATCTGTAAACATCTGTATCCATCTTCAGACATCTGTAAACATCTGTATCCATTGCAGACATCTATATCCATCTGCAGACATCTCTGAACATCTAGAACCATTGGTAAATATCTGTAACAATTTTTAGATATCCGAAAACATCTGTAAACATATGTAACCAACTGCAGACATATGTAACCATCTGTAAACAGCTGTAACCATCTGCACACATCTGAAAACATCTGCAAAATCTGTAAATATTTGTAACAAACTGCAGACATCTGTAAATATCTGCAGACATCTGGAACCATCTGCAGACATCTGGAACCATTTGGAAACATCTATATCCACCTGCAGACATCTGTACCCATCTGTAAACATCTGCAGACATCTGTATCGATCTGTAACACTCTACAGACATTTGTAGATATCTGTAAACATCTGTAATTGCAGACATCTGTAACCATCTGCAGACATCTGTAACCATCTGTAAACATCTGTAACCATCTGCAGACATCTGTAACCATCTGTAGATCACTGTTACCGTCTGCAGACATCTGTAAACATCTGTACACATCTGAAGACATCTGTAAGAATCTGCAACTATTTGCAGACATCTGTTAAAACCTGTGACAGGCTGCAAATATCTGTAACATCTGTAATCATCTTTACACATCTGTAAGCATCTGCAAACATCTGTACCATCTGTAACCATGTGCAAACATCTGTAAACATCTGCAAACATCTGTAAACATCTATAAAAAACTGAAAATATCTGCAGACAACTGTAACCATCTGCAGACAGATACACTTCTGTAACCATCTGCAGACAACTCTAACCATCTGCGTACATCTGTAACCATTTGGAAACATCTGTATCCATCTGTAGACGTCTGCAACCATCTCCAACCATCTGTAAACATTTGTATCCATATGCAGACATCTGTACCCATCTGCAGACATCTGTCTCATTCTGTACACATCTGTAAGCATCTGCAACCATCTGGAACCATCTGCAGACATCTCTAACCATCCTCAGACATCTGTAATCGTTTGGAAACATCTGTATCCATCTGCAGACATCTGTAAACATCTGTAAACATCTGAATCCATCAGCAGACATCTGTAAACATCTGTATCCATTGCAGACATCTATATCCATCTGCAGACATCTCTGAACATCTGGAACCATTGGTAAATATCTGTAACAGTTTTTAGATATCCGAAAACATCTGTAAACATCTGTAACCATCTGCAGACATATTTAACCATCTGTAAACAGCTGTAACCATCTGCAAACATCTGAAAACATCTGCAAAATCTGTAAACATTTGTAACAAACTGCAGACATCTGTAAATATCTGCAGATATCTGTAACCATCTGCAGACATCTGGAACTATTTGGAAACATCTATATCCACTTGCAGACATCTGTACCCATCTGTAAACATCTGCAGACATCTGTATCCATCTGGAACACTCTGCAGACCTCTGTACCCATCTGTAAATATCTGTAACTATCTGCAGACATCTGTAAAAAATCTGTAAACATCTGTATCCATTTGCTGACATTGCTATCCATCTGTAGCCATCTGTAACCATCTGTAACCATCTGTAACCATTTTCAGATATCTGTACACATCTGCATACATAAGTAAACATCTGCAGACATCTGTAAACATGTGTAAACATCTATAACCATCTGCAGACATCTGTGACCATCTGTAACCATCTGTATGCATTTGAAGTTATCTATACATATCTGTAAACATCTGCATACATCAGTAAACATCTGCAGACATCTGTAAATGTGTAAACTTCGGCAGACATCTGTAACCATCTGTAACCATCTGTAGACCTCTGTACCCATCTGAAGACAACTGTAAGCATCTGCAGACATCTGTTCACATCTGTAACCATCTGCAGACATCAGTAACCATCTGTAAATATCTGCAGACCTCTGTAACCATCTGCAGACATCTGTAAACTTCTGCAGAACTCTGTAAGCATCTGCAGACATCTGTAGCTATCTGTAAACATCTGTATTTCTTTGAAGATATCTGTATACATCTGTAAACATCTGTAACCATCTGCAGACATCTGTAAGCATCTGCAGACATCTGTAACCATCTGCATATATCTGCAACCATCTGCAGTCAACTGTAAACATCTGTAACCATCTGCCAACATCTGTAAGCATATGTAAACTTCTGCATACATCAGTAAACATTGGCAGAAATCTGTAAATATCTGCTGACATCTGTAAACATGTGTAAACATCTGTAAACATTTGCAGATATCTCTAAACATCTGGAACCATTGGTAAATATATGTAACCATTTGCAGATATCCAAAAAACATCTGTAGACATCTGTAACCATCTGCAGACATCTGTAAACCTCTGTAAACATCTGTAACCATCTGCACACATCTGTCAACATTCGAATACATCTCTAACCATCTGTAAATATCTGTAACCATCTGCAAACATCTGTCAACATTCGAAAACATCGCTAACCATCTGTAAATATCTGTAACCATCTGCAAACATCTGTAAACATCGGCAAACATCTGTAACACACTGCAGACATCTGTAAATATCTGCAGACATCTGTAACCAACTGGAGACATCTCTAACCATCCGCAGACATCTGTATCCATTTCGAAACATCTGTATCCATTTGCAGACATCTGAATCCATCCAACTGCAGACATCTGTAACCATCTGTAACCATCTGCAGACATCTGTAACCATCTCTAGACCACTGTTACCATCTCCAGACATCTGTAAACATCAGCCACCATCTGCAGACATCTGTACACACCTGTACACATCTGAAGACATCTGAAAGAATCTGCAACTATTTGCAGACATCTGTTAAAACCTGTGACAGTCTGTAAATATCTGTAACATCTGTAACCATCTGTACACATCAGTAAGCATCTGCAAACATCTGTACCATCAGTAACCATCTGCAAACAACTGTAACCATCTGTAAACATCTGTATCCATTGCAGACATCTATATCCATCTGCAGACATCTCTGAACAGCTGAAACCAACGGTAAACATCTGTAACAATTTGCAGATATCCGAAAACATCTGTCACCCTCTGTAACCATCTGCAGACATCTGTAACCATCTGCACACATCTGTAAACATCTGCAAACATCTCTAGCCATCTGTAAATATTTGTAACCATCTGAAAACATATGTAGACATCTGTAACAAACTGCAGACATATGTAAATATCTGCAGACATCTGTAACCATCAGCAGACATCTCTAACCATCCTCAGATATCTGTAACCATTTGGAAACATCTGTATCCATTTGCAGACATCTGTATCCATCCATCTGTAGACATCTGTAACCATCTGTAAACATCCGTAAACATCTGTATCCCTCTGCAGACATCTATATCCATCTGCAGACACCTCTGAATATCTGGAACCATTGGTAAACATATGTAACAATTTTCATATATCCGAAAACATCTGCAAACATCTATAACAATTTGCAGACATATGTAACCATCTGTAAACAGCTGTAAACATCTGCACACATCTGTAAACATCTGCAAACATCTGTAAACATCTGTAACAAAGTGCAGACATCTGAAAATATCTGCAGACATCTGTAACCATCTGCAGACATTTGGAACCATTTGGAAACATCTATATCCACTTGCAGACATCTGTACCCATCTGTAACCATCTGCAGACATATGTAACCATCTGTAAACAGCTGTAACCATCTGAACACATCTGTAAACATCTGCAAACATCTGTAAACATCTGCAAACATCTGTAAACATCTGTAACAAACTGCAGACATCTGTAAATATCTGCAGACATCTGTAACCATCTGCAGACATCTGGAACCATTTGGAAATATCTATATCCACTTGCAAACATCTGTACCCATCTGTAAACATCTGCAGACATCTGTATCCATTTGGAACACTCTGCAGAGATTTGTAGATATCTGTAAACATGTGTAATTGCAGACATCTGTAACCATCTGCAGACATCTGGAACCCATCTGCTGACCACTGTTACCATTTGCAGACATCCGTAAACATCTGCTGATATCTGTAACCATCTGTAAACATATGTAAACATCTGTATCCATTGCAGGCATGTATATCCATCTGCAGACATCTCTGAACATCTGAAACCATCGGTAAACATCTGTAACAATTTGCAGATACCCGAAAACATCTGTAACCATCTGCACACATCTGTAAACATCTGCAAACATTTCGAGCTATCTGTAAATATTTGTAACCATCTGCAAACATCTGTAGACATCGGAAACAAACTGCAGACATCTATAAATATCTGCAGACATCTGTAACCATCAGCAGACATCTATAACCATCCTCAGACATCTGTAACCATCGGCAGACATCTCTAACCATCCTCAAACATCTGTAACCATTTGGAAACATCTGTATCCATTTGCAGACATCTGTATCCATCCATCGGCAGACATCTGTAAACATCTGTATCCATCTGCAGACATCTGTAAACATCTGTAACACTCTACAGACCTTTGTAGATATCTGTAAACATCTGTAATTGCAGACATCTATAACCATCTGCAGACATCTGTAACCATCTGTAAACATCTGTATCCATTTGCAGACATCTGTATCCATCCATCCGCAGACATCTGTAACCATCTGTAAACATCTGTATCCATCTGCAGACATCTATATCCATCTGCAGACACCTCTGAACATCTGGAACCATTGGTAAACATATGTAACAATTTTTAGATATCCGAAAACATCTGCAAACATCTGTAACAATCTGCAGACATATGTAACCATCTGTAAACAGCTGTAAACATCTGCACACATCTGTAAACATCTGCAAACATCTGTAAACATCTGTAACAAAGTGCAGACATCTGAAAATATCTGCAGACATCTGGAACCATTTGGAAACATCTATATCCACTTGCAGACATCTGTACCCATCTGTAAACATCTGCAGACATCTGCATTCATCTGTAAAACTCTGCAGACATTTGTAGATATCTGTAAACATCTGTAATTGCAGACATCTGTAAACATCTGTCTCCATTTGCAGACATCTGTATCGATCTGTAACACTCTGCAGACATCTGTAACCATCTGTAGACCACTGTTACCATCTGCAGACATCTGTAAATATCAGCCACCATCTGCAGACATCTGTAAACATCTGTACACATCTGAAGACATCTCTAAGAATCTGCAACTATTTGCAGACATCTGTTAAAACCTGTGACAGTCTGTAAATATCTGTAATATCGGTAACCATCTGTACACATCTGCAAACATCTGTACCATCTGTAAACATCTATAACCATCTGCAGACATCTGTAAACATCTGTATCCATCTGCAGACATCTGTAAACATCTGTATCCATTGAAGACATCTATATCCATCTGCAGACATCTCTGAACATCTGAAACCATCGGTAAACATCTGTAACAATTTTTAGATATCCGAAAACATCTGTAAACATCTGTAACCAACTGCAGACATACATAACCATCTGCACACATCTGTAAACATCTGCAAACATCTCGAGATATCTGTAAATATTTGTAACCATCTGCAAACATCTGTAGACATCTGTAACAAACTGCAGACATATGTAAATATCTGCAGACATCTGTAACCATCAGCAGACATCTCTAATCATCCTCAGACATCTGTAACCATTTGGAAACATCTGTATCCATCTGCAGACACCTGTAAACATCTGTATCCATTGCAGACATCTATATCCATCTGCAGACATCTCTGAACATCTCAAAACATTGGCAAAAATCTATAACAAATTTTAGATATCAGAAAACATCTGTAAACATCTGTAACCATCTGCAGACATATGTAACCATCTGTAAACAGCTGTAACCATCTGCACACATCTGAAAACATCTGCAAAATCTGTAAACATTTGTAACAAACTGCAGACATCTGTAAATATCTGCAGACATCGGTAACCATCTGCAGACATCTGGAACTATTTGGAAACATCTATATTCACTTGCAGACATCTGTACCCATCTATAAACATCTGCAGACATCTGTAACCATCTGCAGACATCTGTAACCATCTGGAACACTCTGCAGACATCTGTAGATATCTGTAAACATCTGTAAAAAATCTGTAAACATCTGTATCCATTTGCTGACATTGCTATCCATCTGTAGCCATCTGTAACCATCTGTAACCATTTTCAGATATCTGTACACATCTGCATACATAAGTAAACATCTGCAGACATCTATAAACATGTGTAAACATCTATAACCCTCTGCAGACATCTGTGACCATCTGTAACCATCTGTATGCATTTGCAGTTATCTGTACATATCTGTAAACATCTGCATACATCAGTAAACATCTGCAGACATCTGTAAACGTGTAAACTTCGGCAGACATCTGTAACCATCTGTAACCATCTGTAGACCTCTGTACCCATCTGAAGACAACTGTAACCATCTGCAGACATCAGTAACCATCTGTAAATATCTGCAGACCTCTGTAACCATCTGCAGACATCTGTAAACTTCTGCAGAACTCTGTAAGCATCTGCAGACATCTGTAGCCATCTGTAAACATCTGTATTTCTTTGAAGATATCTGTATACATCTGTAAACATCTGTAACCATCTGCAGACATCTGTAAGCATCTGCAGACATCTGTAACCATCTGCATATATCTGTAACCATCTGCAGTCAACTGTAAACATCTGTAACCATCTGCCAACATCTGTAAGCATATGTAAACTTCTGCATACATCAGTAAACATCGGCAGAAATGTAAATATCTGCTGACATCTGTAAACATGTGTAAACATCTGTAAACATTTGCAGACATCTCTAAACATCTGGAACCATTGGTAAATATCTGTAACCATTTGCAGATATCCAAAACCATCTGTAGACATCTGTAACCATCTGCAGACATCTGTAAACCTCTGTAAACATCTGTAACCATCTGCACACATCTGTCAACATTCGAATACATCTCTAACCATCTGTAAATATCTGTAACCATCTGCACACATCTGTAAACATTCGAAAACATCTCTAACCATCTGTAAATATCTGTAACCGTCTGCAAACATCTGTAAACATCGGCAAACATCTGTAACACACTGCAGACATCTGTAAATATCTGCAGACATCTGTAACCAACTGCAGACATCTCTAACCATCCGCAGACATCTGTAACCATTTCGAAACATCTGTATCCATTTGCAGACATCTGAATCCATCCAACTGCAGACATCTGTAAGCATCTGTAACCATCTGCAGACATCTGTAGATATCTGTAAACATCTGTAACTATCTGCAGACATCTGTAACCATCTGCAGACATCTGTAACCATCTGCAGACATCTGTAACCATCTCTAGACCACTGTTACCATCTCCAGACATCTGTAAACATCAGCCACCATCTGCAGACATCTGGACACATCTGTACACATCTGAAGACATCTGAAAGAATCTGCAACTATTTGCAGACATCTGTTAAAACCTGTGACAGTCTGTAAATATCTGTAACATCTGTAACCATCTGTACACATCAGTAAGCATCTGCAAACATCTGTACCATCAGTAACCATCTGCAAACAACTGTAACCATCTGTAAACATCTGTATCCATTGCAGACATCTATATCCATCTGCAGACATCTCTGAACATCTGAAACCATCGGTAAACATCTAACAATTTGCAGATATCCGAAAACATCTGTAACCCTCTGTAACCATCTGTAAATATTTGTAACCATCTGAAAACATATGTAGACATCTGTAACAAACTGCAGACATCTGTAAATATCTGCTGACATCTGTAACCATCTGCAGACATCTCTAATCATCCTCAGACATCTGTAACCATTTGGAAACATCTGTATCCATTTGCAGACATCTGTATCCATCCATCTGCAGACATCTGTAACCATCTGTAAAAATCTGTATCCATCTGCTGACATCTGTAAACATCTGTATCCATCTGCAGACACCTGTAAACATCTGTATCCATTGCAGATATCTATATCCATCTGCAGACATCTCTGAACATCTGGAAACATTGGCAAACATCTGTAACAAATTTTAGATATCTGAAAACATCTGTAAACATCTGTAACCATCTGCAGACATATGTAACCATCTCTAACAAACTGCAGACATCTGTAAATATCTGCAGACATCTCTAACCATCCTCAGACATCTGTAATGATTTAGAAACATCTGTGTCAATCTGCAGATGTCTGTAACCATCTGTAACCATCTGTATCAATCAGCAGACATCTGAAAACATCTGTATCCATTGCAGACAGCTCTGAACATCTGGAACCATTGGTAAACATCTGTAAATATTTTTAGATATCCGAAAATATCTGTAAACATCTGTAACCATCTGCAGACATATGTAACCATCTGTAAACAGCTGTAACCATCTGCACACATCAGTAAACATCTGCAAACATCTGTAAACATCTGGACAAACTGCAGACATCTGTAAATATCTGCAGACATCTGGAACCTTCTGCAGATATCTGGAACCATTTGGAAACATCTATATCGACTTGCAGACATCTGTATCCATCTGTAAACATCTGCAGACATCTGAATACATCTGTCACACTCTGCAGACATTTGAGATATCTGAAAACATCTGTAATTGCAGACATCTGTAACCATCTGCACACATCTGTAACCATCTGTAAACATCTGTATCCATTTCCAGACTTCTGTATCCATCTGTAACCATCTGTACCATTTGTAAACATCTGTATACATCTGCAGACATCTGTAAACATCTGTATCCATTGCAGACATCTATGTCCATCTGCAGACATCTCTGAACATCTGGAACCATTGGTAAACATCTGTAACAATTTTTAGATATCCGAAAACATCTGTAAACTTCTATAATAATCTGCAGACATCTGTAACCATCTGCACACATCTGTAAACATCTGCAAACATCTCTAGCCATCTGTAAATATTTGTAAGCATCTGAAAACATCAGTAGACATCTGTAACAAACTGCAGACATAAGTAAATATCTGCAGACATCTGTAACCATCTGTAAACAGCTGTAACCATCTGCACACATCTGTAAACATCTGTAACAAACTGCAGATTTATGTAAATATCTGCAGACATCTCTAACCATCCTCAGACATCTGTAACCATTTGGAAACATCTGTATCCATTTGCAGACATCTGTATCCATCCATGTGCAGACATCTGTAAGCATCTGTAACCATCTGTAAACATCTGTATCCAGTTGCAGACATCTGTATCCATCTGTAACACTCAGCAGACATCTGTAACCATCTGCAGACCACTGTTACCATCTGCAGACATCTGTAAATATCAGCCACCATCTGCAGACATCTGTAAACATCTGTACACATCTGAAGACATCTGTAAGAATCTGCAACTATTTGCAGACATCTGTTAAAACCTGTGACAGTCTGGAAATATCTGTAACATCTGTAACCATCTGTACACATCTATAAGCATCTGCAAACATCTGTACCATCTGTAACCATCTGCAAACAACTGTAACTGTCTGTAACCATCTGTAAACATCTGTATCCACTGCAGACATCTATATCCATCTGCAGACATCTCTGAACATCTGAAACCATCGGTAAACATCTAACAATTTGCAGATATCCGAAAACATCTGCAGACATCTGTAACCATCTGCACACATCTGTAAAGATCTGCAAACATCTCTAGCCATCTGTAAATATTTGTAACCATCTGCAAACATCTGTAGACATCTGTAACAAACTGCAGACATATGTAAATATCTGCAGACATCTCTAACCATCCTCAGACATCTGTAACCATTTGGAAACATCTGTATCCATTTGCAGACATCTGTATCCATCCATCTGCAGACATATGTAACCATCTGTAACCATCCTTAAACATCTGTATCCATCTGCAGACATCTGCATCCATCTGTAACACTCTGCAGACATTTGTAGATATCTGTAAACATCTGTAATTGCAGACATCTGTAACCATCTGCAGACATCTGTAACCATCTGTATCCATTTGCAGACATCTGTATCCATCTGTAAGACTCTGCAGGCATCTATAACCATCTGTAGACCACTGTTACCATCTGCAGACATCTGTAAATATCAGCCACCATCTACAGACATCTAAAAAAATCTGTATACATCTGTACACATCTGAAGACATCTGTAAGAATCTGCAACTATTTTCAGACTTCTGTGAAAACGTGTGACAGTCTGTAAATATCTGAAACATCTGTAACCATCTGTACACATGTGTAAGCATCTGCAAACATCTGTACCATCTGTAACCATCTGCAAACAAGTGTAACCATCTGTAACCATCTGTAAACATCTGTATCCATTGCAGACATCTATATCCATCTGCAGACATCTCTGAACATCTGAAAGCATCGGTAAACATCTAACAATTTGCAGATATCCGAAAACATCTGTAAACACATGCAGACACCTGTAACCATCTGCACACATCTGTAAACACCCGCAAACATCTCTAGCCATCTGTAAGTATTTGTAACAATCTGCAAACATCTGTAGACATCTGTAACAAATTGCAGACATCTGTAAATATCTGCAGACATCTGTAACCATCAGCAGACATCTCTGAACATTTGGAAACATCTGTACACATCTGAAACCATCTACACACATCTGTAACAATCTGCAGACATTGGTTCATATTTGTAAACATCTGCAGACATCTGTAAACATCTGCAGACATCAGTAAACATCTGCCGACATCTTTAAACATGTGTAAACATCTGGAAACATCTATAACCATCGGCAGACATCTGTAAACATGCTTTACCATTTGCTGATATCTGTAACCATCGGTAAACATCTGTAAACATCTGCACACATCTGTAAACATCTGCAAAAATCTCTAACCATCTGTGAATATCTGTAACAATCTGCAAACATCTGTAAACATCTGTAAAAAACTGCAGACATATCTAACCACCTGCAGACATCTCTAACCATTCGCAGACATTTGTAACCATTTGGAAACATCTGTATCCATCTGCAGACATCTGTAACCATCTGTAAAACTCTGCAGACATCCGTACATATCTGTAAACCCCTATAACCATATGCAGACATCTGTAACCATCTGCAGACCACTGTAAACATCTGCAGACATCTGTAAACATCTCTAGACATCTGTTCACATCTGAAGACATATGTAAACATGTGTAAACATCTGCAGACATCTGTAACCATCTGTACCCATCATCACACATCTGTAAACATCTGCAAACATCTCTAACCATCTGTAACTATCTGTAACCATCTGAAAACATCTGTAATCATGTGCAAACATCTGTAACAAACTGCAGACATCTGAAAATATCTGCAGACAACTGTCATCATCTGCAGACAGATACACATCTGTAACCATCTGCAGACAACTCTAACTATGTGCGTACATCTGTAACCATTTGGAAACATCTGTATCCATCTGTAGACGTCTGCAACCATCTCCAACCCTCTGTAATCATTTGTATCCATATGCAGACATCTGTACCCATATGCAGACATCTGTCTCATTCTGTATACATCTGTAAGCATCTGCAAACATCTGTAAACATCTGCAGACATCTGCTGACATCTGTAAACATCTGGATCCATTGCAGACATCTATATCTATCTGCAGACATCTCTGAACATATGGAACCATCGGTATACATCTGTAACCATTTGCAGATATCTGAAAACATCTGTAAGCATCTGTAACCATCTGCAGACATCTGGAAATATCTGTGCACATCTGTACACAGCTGAAGACATCTGTAAGAATCTGCACTCATTTGAAGACATCTGTTAATATCTGTAACCATCTGTAAACATCTGCAGACATCTGTAACCATCTGTACCCATCATCACACATCTGTAACCATCTGCAAACATCTGTAACCATCTGTAAACATCTGCACCCATCTGCAAAAGTCTGGAAACATCTGCAAACATCTGTAAACATCTGTAACAAACTGCAGACATCTGAAAATATCTGCAGACAACTGTAACCATCTGCAGACAGATACACATCTGTAACCATCTGCAGACAACTCTAACCATCTGCGTACATCTGTAACCATTTGGAAACATCTGTATCCATCTGTTGACGTCTGCAACCATCTTCAACCATCTGTAAACATTTGTATCCATATGCAGACATCTGTAACCACCTGCAGACATCTGTCTCATTCTGTACACATCTGTAAGCATCTGTAACCATCTGTAATGATCTGCAGACATCTGTAAACATCTGTAGACATCTGTACACATCTGCAGATGATATAATCATCTGCACATATCTTTACACATCGGTAACCATCTGCAGACATCGGTATCCATCTGTACACATCTGTAAGCATCGGTAACCATCTGTAACGATCTGCAGACATCTGTAAACATCTGTAGACATCTGTACACATCTGCAGATGATATAATCATCTGCACATATCTTTACACATCGGTAACCATCTGCAGACATCGGTATCCATCTGTACACATCTGTAAGCATCTGCAATCATCTGTAACCATCTGCAGCCATCTGTAAACATCTGTAACAAACTGCAGACATCTGTAAATATCTGGAGACATCTGGAACCATCTGCAGACATCTGGAACCATTTGGAAACATCTATATCGACTTGCAGACATCTGTACCCATCTGTAAACATCTGCAGACATCCGTATCCATCTGTAACACTCTGCAGACATTTGTAGATATCTGTTAACATCTGTAACTGAAGACATTTGTGACCATCTGTAAACATCTGTATCCATTTGCAGACATCTGTATCCATCCATCTGCAAACATCTGTAACCATCTGCACACATCTGTAAACATCTGCAAACATCTCTAGCCATCTGTAAATATTTGTAACCATCTGCAAACATCTGTAGACATCTGTAACAAACGGCAGACATCTGTAAATATCTGCAGACATCTGTAACCATCCTCAGACATCTGTAACCATTTGGAAACATCTGTATCCATTTGCAGACATCTGTATTCATCCATCTGCAGACATCTGTAACCATCTGTAACCATATGAATCCATCTGCAGTCATCTGTAACCATCTGTAACATCTGTAACCATCTGCACACATCTGTAACCATCTGCACACATCTGTAAACATCTGCAAACATCTCTAGCCATATGTATATATTTGTAACCATCTGGAAACATCTGTAGACATCTGTAACAAACTGCAGACATCTGTAACCATCAGCAGACTTCTCTGACCATCCTCAGACATCTGTAACCATTTGGAAACATCTGTATCCATTTGCAGACATCTGTATTCATCCATCTGCAGACATCTGTAACCATCTGTAAAAATCTGTAAACATCTGTATCCATCTGCAGACATCTGTAAACATCTGTATCCATTGCAGACATCTGTAAATATCTGCAGACATCTGGAACCATCTGTAGACATCTGGAACCATTTGGAAACTTATATATCCACTTGCAGACATCTGTACCCATCTGTAAACATCTGTAACCATCTGTATCCATTGCAGACATCTATATCCATCTGCAGAAATCTCTGAACAACTGAAACAATCGGTAAACATCTGTAACAATTTGCAGATATCCGAAAACATCTGTAAACATCTGTAACCATCTGCAGACATATGTAACCATTTGTAAACAGCTGTAACCATCTGCACACATCTGTAAACGTCTGTAAATATCTGTAAAAAACTGCAGACATCTGTAAATATCTGCAGACATCTGGAACCATCTGAAGACATCTGGAACCATTTGGAAATATCTATATCCACTTGCAGACATCTGTACCCATCTGTAAACATCTGCACACATCTGTATCCATCTGTAACACTCTGCAGACATTTGTACATATCTGTAAACATCTGTAATTGCAGACATCTGTAACCATCTGCAGACATCTGTAACCATCTGTAAACATCTGTATCCATTTGCAGACATCTGTATCCATCTGTAACACTCAGCAGACATCTGTAACCATCTGTAGACCACTGTTACCATCTGCAGACATCTGTAAATATCAGCCACCATCTGCAGACATCTGTAAACATCTGTATACATCTGAAGAAATCTGAAAGAATCTGCATCTATTTGCAGACATCTGTTAAAACCTGTGACAGTCTGTAAATATCTGTAACATCTGTAACCATCTGTACACACCTGTAAGCATATGCAAACATCTGTACCATCTGTAAGCATCAGCAAACATCTGTAACCCTCTGTAAACATCAGTATCCACTGCAGACATCTATATCCATCTGCAGACATCTCTGAAAATCTGAAACCATCGGTAAACATCTAACAATTTGCAGATATTCGAAAATATCCTTAAACATCTGTAACCATCTGCAGACAACTGTAACCATCTGCACACATCTGTAAACATCTGTAAACATCTGTAAACATATGTAACAAACTGCAGACATCTGTAAATATCTGCAGACATCTGTAACCATCTGCAGATATCTGGAATCATTTGGAAACATCTATATCCACTTACAGACATCTGTACCCATCTGTAAACATCTGCAGACATCTGTAACCATCTGCACACATCTGTAGACATCTGTAACAAACTGCAGACATCTGTAAATATCTGCAGACATCTGTAACCATCAGCAGACATCTCTAACAATCCTCAGACATCTGTAACCATTTGGAAATATCTGTATCCATTTGCAGACATCTGGATCCATCTGTAACCATCTGTAAACATCTGTATCCATCTGCAGACATCTGTAAACATCTGTATCCATTGCAGACATCTATATCCATCTGCAGACATCTCTGAACATCTGGAAACATTGGTAAACATTTGTAAAAATTTTTAGATATCCGAAAACATCTGTAAACAGCTGTAACCATCTGCACACATCTGTAAACATCTGCAAACATCGGTAAACATCTCTAACAAACTGCAGACATCTGTAAATATCTGCAGACATCTGGAACCATCTGCAGACATCTGGAACCATTTGGAAACATCTATGTCCACTTGCAGACATCTGTACCCATCTGTAAACATCTGCAGACATCTGTATCGATCTGTAACACTCTGCAGACATTTGTAAATATCTGTAAACATCTGTAATTGCAGACATCTGTAACCATCTGCAGACATCTGTAACCATCTGTAGACCACTGTTATCATCTGCAGACATCTGTAAACATCATCCACCATCTGCAGACATCTGTAAACATCTGTACATATCTGAAGACATCTGTAAGAATCTGTAAACATTTGCAGACATCTGTTAAAACCTGTGACAGTCCGTCAATATCTGTAAACATCTGTAACCATATGTACACATCTGTAATCATCTGCAAACATCTGTACTATCTGTAAACATCTGCAACCATCTGCAAACATATGTAACCATTCGTAAACATCTGCAGACATCTGTATCCATCTGTAACACTCTGCAGACTTTTGTAGATATCTGTAAACATCTGTAATTGAAGACAACTGTAAACATCTGTAAACATCTGTATCCATTTGCAGACATCTGTAACCATCTGCACACATCTGTAAACATCTGCAAACAACTCTAGCCATGTGTAAATATTTGTAACCATCTGCAAACATCAGTAGACATCTGTAACAAACTGCAGACATCTGTAAATATCTGCAGACATCTGTAACCATCTGGAGACATCTCTAACCATCCTCAGACATCTGTAACCATCCTCAGACATCTGTAACCATCTGGAAACATCTGTATCCATTTGCAGACATCTGTATCCATCTGTAACACTCTGCAGGCATCTGTAACCATCTGTAGACCACTGTTACCATCTGCAGAAATCTGTAAATATCAGCCACCATCTGCAGACATCTGCAAACATCTGTACACATCTGTACACATCTGACATCTGTAAAATCTGCAACTATTTGCAGACATCTGTTAAAACCTGTGACAGTCTGTAAATATCTGTAACATCTGTAACCATCTGTACACATCAGTAAGCATCTGCAAACATCTGTACCATCTGTAACCATCTGTAACCATCTGCAAACATCTGGAAACATCTGCAAACATCTGTAAACATCTGTAACAAACTGCAGACATCTGAAAATGTCTGCAGACAACTGTAACCATCTGCAGACAGATACACATCTGTAACCATCTGCAGACAACTCTAACCATCTGCGTACATCTGTAACCATTTGGAAACATCTGTATCCATCTGTAGACGTCTGCAACCATCTCCAACCATCTGTAAATATTTGTATCCATATGCAGACATCTGTACCCATCTGCAGACATCTGTCTCATTCTGTACACATCTGTAAGCATCTGTAACCATCTGTAACGATGTGCAGACATCTGTAAACATCTGTAGACATGTGTACTCATCTGCAGATGATATAACCATCTGCACATATCTTTACACATCTGTACCCATCTGTAGACATCTGGCTCATTCTGTACACATCTGTAAGCATCTGTAACCATCTGTAACGATCTACAGACATCTGTAAACATCTATGCACATCTGTACACATCTGCAGATGATATAATCATCTGCATATATCTTTACACATCGGTAACCATCTGCAGACATCGGTATCCATCTGTACACATCTGTAAGCATCTGCAAACATCTGTAACCATCTGCACACATCGGTAAACATCTGTAACAAACTGCAGACATCTGTAACCATCTGCAGACGTCTCTAACCATCCGCAGACATCTCTAAACATTTGGAAATATCTGTGAGAATCTATAACCATTTGTAGACATCCGTTAACACCGGTTATAATGTGTAAGCATCTGCAAACATCTGTAACCATCAGCAGACATCTCTAACCATCCTCAGACATCTGTAATCATTTGGAAACATCTGTATCCATTTGCAGACATCTGTATCCATCCATCTGCAGACATCTGTAACCATCTGTAACCATCTGTAAACATCTGAATCCATCTGCAGACATCTGTAAACATCTGTAAGCATCTGTATTCATCTACAGACATCTGTAACCATCTGCACACATCTGTAAACATCTGCAAACATCTGTAAACGTCTGTAACAAACTGCAGACATCTGAAAATATCTGCAGACAACTGTAACCATCTTCACACAGATACACATCTGTAACCATCTGCAGACAACTCTAACCATCTGCGTACATCTGTAACCATTTGGAAACATCTGTATCCATCTGTAGACGTCTGCAACCATCTCCAACCATCTGTAAACATTTGTATCCATATGCAGACATCTGTACCCATCTGCAGACATCTGTCTCATTCTGTACACATCTGTAAGCATCTGTAACCATCTGAAATGATGTGCACACATCTGTAAACATCTGTAGACATCTGTACACATCTGCAGATGATATAACCATCTGCACATATCTTTAAACATCTGTACCCATCTGCAGACATGTCTCATTCTGTACACATCTGTAAGCATATGTAACCATCTGTAATGATCTGCAGACATCTGTAAACATCTGTAGACCTCTGTACACATCTGCAGATGATATAACCATCTGTACATATCTTTACACATCTGTAACCATCTGCAGACATCGGTATCCATCTGTACACATCTGTAAGCATCTGCAAACATCTGTAACCATCTGCAGATATCTGTAAACATCTATGCACATCTGTACACATCTGAAGACATCTGAAAGAATCTGCAATCATTTGAAGACATCTGTTAACATCTGTAACCATCTGTAAATATCTGTTACCATCTGTAACCATCTGCTGACATCTGTAAACAGCTGTAAAATTCTACAGATATCTGGTAACATCTTTAAACACCTGTAAACTTTTGCAGAGCTATGTAACCATGTGCAAACATCTGTAAACATCTGCTGACATCTGTACATATCTGCGGATATCTGTAACCATCTGCAGACATCTGTAAACATCTGTAACAATCTGCAGATATATGTGAACATCTTTAAACACCTGTAAACTTTTGCAGACATATGTAACCATTTGCAGACATCTGTAACCATCTGTAAACATCTGTAGACCTCTGTACACATCTGCAGACAACTGTAAGCATCTGCAGAAATCTCTTCATATCTGTAACCATCTGCAGACATCAGTAACCATCTGTAAACATATGCAGACCTCTGTAACCATCTGCAGACATCTGTAAACATCTGCAGAACTCTGTAAGCATCTGCAGACATCTGTAGCCATCTGTAAACATCTGTAGCCATCTGTAAACATCTGTATTTCTTTGCAGATATCTGTATACATCTGTAAACATCTGTAACCATCTGCAGACATCTGTAAGCATCTGCAGATATCTGTAACCATCTGCATATATCTGTAACCATCTGCAGTCATCTGTAAACATCTGTAACCATCTGCCGACATCTGTAAGCACTTGTAAACATCTGCATACATCAGTAAACATCTGCAGACATCTGTAAATATCTGCTGACATCTGTAAACATCTGTAAACATCTGTAAACATTTGCAGACATCTCTAAAAATCTGGAACAATTGGTAAATATCTGTAACCATTTGCAGATACGTGAAAACATCTGTAGACATCTGTAAACATCTGCAGACATCTGTAAACCTCTGTAAACATCTGTAACCATCTGCACACATCTGTCAACATTCGAAAACATCTCTAACCATCTGTAAATATTTGTAACCATCTGCAAACATCTGTAGACATCTGTAACAAACTGCAGACATCTGTAAATATCTGCAGACATCTGTAACCATCAGCAGACATCTCTAACCATCCTCAGACATCTGTAACCATTTGGAAACATCTGTATCCATTTGCAGACATCTGTATCCATCTGTAACACTCTGCAGACATTTGTAGATATCTGTAAACATCTGTAATTGCAGACATCTGTAACCATCTGCAGACATCTTAAACATCTGTATCCATTTGCAGACATCTGTATCCATCTGTAACACTCTGCAGGCATCTGTAACCATCTGTAGACCACTGTTACCATCTGCAGACATCTGTAAATATCAGCCACCATCTGCAGACATCTGTAAACATCTGTACACATCTGAAGACATCTGTAAAAATCTGCAACTATTTGCAGACATCTGTTAAAACCTGTGACAGTCTGTAAATATCTATAACATCTGTAACCATCTGCAAACATCTGTAAACATCTGCAAACATCTGTAAACATCTGTAACTGCAGACATCTGAAAATATCTGCAGACAACTGTAACCATCTTCACACAGATACACATCTGTAACCATCTGCAGACAACTCTAACCATCTGCATACATCTGTAACCATTTGGAAACATCTGTATCCATTTGCAGACATCTGTATCCATCCATCTGCAGACATCTGGAACCATCTGTAAACATCTGTAACCATTTGCAGACATCTGTATCCATCTGTAACATTCCGCAGACATCTGTAACCATCTGTATACCACTGTTACCATCTGCAGACATCTGTAAACATCGGCAAACATCTGTAAACATCTGTAGACCACTGTTACAATCTGCAGACATCTGTAAATATCAGCCCCCATCTGCAGACATCTGTAAACATCTGTACACATCTGACATCTGTGTAATCTTTGGAAACATCAATCCATTTGCAGACATCTGTAACCATCCATCTGCAAACATCTGTAACATCTGTAACCATCTGTACACATCTGTAAGCATCTGCAAATATCTGTACCATCTGTAAACATCTGTAACCATCTGCAAACATCTGAAACCATCTGGAACCATCTGTAAACATCTGTAAACATCTATAACAAACTGCAGATATCTGAAAATATCTGCAGACAACTGTAACCATCTGCAGACAGATACACATCTGTAACCATCTGCAGACAACTCTAACCATCTGCGTACATCTGTAACCATTTGGAAACATCTGTATCCATCTGTAGACGTCTGCAACCATCTCCAACCATCTGTAAACATTTGTATCCATATGCAGACATCTGTACCCATCTGCAGACATCTGTCTCATTCTGTACACATCTGTAAGCATCTGCAAACATCTGGAACCATCTGCAGACATCTGTAAACATCTGTAGACATCTGTACACATCTGCAGATGATATAACCATCTGCACATATCTTTACACATCTGTAACCATCTGCAGACATCAGTATCCATCTGTACACATCTGTAAGCATCTGCAATCATCTGTAAACATCTGCAGACATCTGTAACTAACTGAAAGTGTCTGTAAACATCTGAAAACATCTGCAGACATCAGTTAATATCTGCAGACATCTGTAAACATATGTAGCAATCTGCAGATATCTGTTAACTATCTTAAGCAACTGTAAACTTTTGCAGACATATGTAACCATCCGCAGACATCTGCAACCATCTGTGAACACCTGTATTCATTTGCTGACATTGGTATCCATCTGCAGATATCTGTAAACATCTGCTGACAACGGTCACCATCTACAGACATCTGTATCCATCTGCAGACATCTGTATCCATCTCTACACATGTGTAACCATCTGTAAACATCTCTTTCCATTTGCAGATCTGTAGACATCTGTACACATCTGAAGACATCTGTAACAATCTGTAACCATCTGAAGACATCTGTTAACATCTGTAACAACCTGTAAACATCTGTAAACATCTGTATCCATCTTCAGACATCTGTAAGCATCTGTAGACATCTGTATATATCTGCAGATGATGTAACCAACTGCACATATCTGTACATATCTGTAAACATCTGTACACATCTGTAACCATCTGTAACACTCTGCAGGCATCTGTAGATATCTGTAAACATGTAACCATATGTAGACATCTGTAACCATCTGCGGATTCTGTACACAGCTGCAGACTTCTGTAAATATTTGCAGACATCTGTAAACATCTGTACACATTTGAAAACATCTGTAAACATGTGTAAACATCTGAAGACATCTGTAAATATCTGTAACCATCTGCAGACATCTGAAACCATCTGCAGACATCTATAAATATCTGGAACCATGTGCACACATCTGTAAACATCTGTAAACATCTGTAAACGTCTGTAACAAACTGCAGACATCTGAAAATATCTGCAGACAACTGTAACCATCTTCACACAGATACACATCTGTAACCATCTTCAGACATCTGTAACCATCTTGGAAACATATCTGTAAACATTTGGAAACATCTGTAACCATCTGTAGACATCTGCAACCATCTGCAGACAACCATCTGTAAACATCTGTATCCATATGCAGACATCTGTACCCATCTGCAGACATCTGTCTCATTCTGTACACATCTGTAAATATCTGTAACCATCTGAAATGATCTGCAACATCTGTAAACATCTGTAAACATCTGCAACATCTGCAGATGATATAACCATCTGCACATATCTGTAAACATCTGTAAACATCTGCAGACATCTGCATTCTGTAACATCTGTAAACATCTGTAACCATCTGTAATGATCTGCAGACATCTGTAAACATCTGTAGACATCTGTAAACATCTGCAGATGATAAACCATCTGTACATATCTTTAAACACATCTGTAAACAACCATCTGCAGACATCGGTATCCATCTGTACACATCTGCAAGCATCTGCAAACATCTGTAACCATCTGCAGATATCTGTAAACATCTATAAACATCTGTACACATCTGAAGACATCTGAAAGAATCTGCAATCATTTGAAGACATCTGTTAACATCTGTAACCATCTGTAAATATCTGTTACCATCTGTAACCATCTGCTGAGACATCTGTAAACAGCTGTATTTTCTACAGATATCTGTAACATCTTTAAACACCTGTAAACATCTGCAGACATCTGTAAACATCTGTAAACATCTGCTGACATCTGTAACCATCTGCAGACATCTGTAAACATCTGCATCTGCAGACATCTGTAAACATCTGTAACAATCTGCAGATATCTGTAAACATCTGCAAACACCTGTAAACATTTGCAGACATCTGTAAACGTGTAAACATCTGCAGACATCTGTAACCATCTGTAAACATCTGTAGACCTCTGTACCCATCTGCAGACAACTGTAAGCATCTGCAGACATCTGTTCATATCTGTAACCATCTGCAGACATCAGTAACCATCTGTAAATATCTGCAGACCTCTGTAACCATCTGCAGACATCTGTAAACATCTGCAGAACTCTGTAAGCATCTGCAGACATCTGTAGCCATCTGTAAACATCTGTAGCCATCTGTAAACATCTGTATTTCTTTGCAGATATCTGTATACATCTGTAAACATCTGTAACCATCTGCAGACATCTGTAAGCATCTGCAGACATCTGTAACCATCTGCATATATCTGGAACCATCTGCAGTCATCTGTAAACATCTGTAACCATCTGCCAACATCTGTAAGCACTTGTGTAAACATCTGCATACATCAGTAAACATCTGCAGATATCTGTAAATATCTGCTGACATCTGTAAACATCTGTAAACATCTGTAAACATTTGCAGACATCTCTAAAGATCTGGAACCATTGGTAAATATCTGTAACCATTTGCAGATATCCAAAACATCTGTAGACATCTGTAAACCATCTGCAGACATCTGTAAACCTCTGTAAACATCTGTAACCATCTGCACACATCTGTCAACATTCGAAAAAATCTCTAACCATCTGTAAATATCTGTAACCATCTGCAAACATCTGTAGACATCTGTAAACAAACTGCAGACATCTGTAAATATCTGCAGACATCTGCAACCATCAAGACATCTGTAAACATCCTGAGACATCTGTAAACATCTTGCAACATCTGTAAATATTTGCAGACATCTGTAACCATCTGCATCTTCATCTCTAACATCTGTAAACATCTGTAACCATCTGCAAACATCTGTATCCATCTGTAACACTCTGCAGACATTTGCAGACATCTGTAAACATCTGTAAACATCTGTAATCTGCAGACATCTGTAACCATCTGTAGACATCTGTAAACATCTGTAGACATCTGTAACCATCTGTATCCATCTGTAACACATCTGCAGACATCTGTAACCATCTGTAGACCACTGTTAACATCTGCAGACATCTGTAAATATCAGCCACCATCTGCAACATCTGGACACATCTGTACACATCTGAAGACATCTGAAAGAATCTGCAACTATTTGCAGACATCTGTTAAAACCTGTGACAGTCTGTAAATATCTGTAACATCTGTAACCATCTGTAAATATCTGTAAACATTTGTATCCATCTGCAAACATCTGTACCATCTGTAACATCTGTCTCATCTGTAAACAACTGTAACCATCTGTAAACATCTGTAAACCATCTGCAGACATCTATAAACATCTGCAGACATCTCTGAACATCTGCAGAAACCATCTGTAAACATCTGTAACCATCTGCAGACATTTGCAGATATCTGTAAACATCTGTAACCATCTGTAACCATCTGCAGACATCTGTAAAAATATCTGTAAATAAACTGTAACCATCTGTAAATGTCTGCAGACATCTGTAACCAAACTGCAGACATCTCTAAATATTTGGAAACACCTGTGAGACATCTATAACCATTTGCAGACATCTGTAAAAATCCTCAGACATCTGTAAACCATCTGCAAACATCTGTATCCATTTGCAGACATCTGTATCCATCCATCAGAGACATCTGTAATCATTTGTAAACATCTGTATCCATCTGCAGACATCTGTAAACATCTGTATCCATCTGCAGACATCTGCAGACATCTGTAAACATCTGTATCCATTGCAGACATCTATATCCATCTGCAGACATCTCTGAACATCTGGAAACATTGGTAAACATCTGTAACAATTTTAGATATCTGAAAACATCTGTAAACATATGTAACCAACTGCAGACATATGTAACCATCTGTAAAACTGCAGACATCTGTAACCATCTGCAGACATCTGAAAACATCTGCAAAATCTGTAAACATTTGTAACATCTTTGCAGACATCTGTAAATATCTGCAGACATCTGTAACCATCTGTAACATCTGGAACCATTTGGAAACATCGATATCCACTTGCAGACATCTGTATCCATCTGTAAACATCTGCAGACATCTGTATACATCTGTAACACTCTGCAGACATTTGTAGATATCTGAAAAACATCTGTAACTGCAGACATCTGTAACCATCTGCACACATCTGTAACCATCTGTAAACATCTGTATCCATTTGCAGACATCTGTATCCATCTGTAACATCTGCAGACATCTGTAACCATCTGTAACATCTGTTACCATCTGCAGACATCTGTAAATATCTGTAAACATCTCTGCAGACATCTGCAGACATCTGTAAACATCTGTAACCATTGCAAACATCTAATGTCCATCTGCAGACATCTGTAAACATCTGGAACCATCTGCAAACATCTGTAACCATCTGCAGACATCTGTAAACATCTGTAAACATCTGTAATCATCTGCAAACATCTAACCATCTGTAAACATCTGTAAACATCTGCAAACATCTGCAGAAATCTGTAACCATCTGTAAACATCTGTAAATATCTGCAGACATCAGTAGACATCTGTAACAAACTGCAGACATCTCTAAATATCTGCAGACATCTGTTACCATCTGTAAACATCTGTAACCATCTGCAGACATCTGTAAACATCTCTGCAGAATCTGTAAATCTGCAGATATCTGTAAATATCTGCAGACATCTATAAACATCCTGTAGACATCTGTAACATCTGCATTTGGAAACATCTGTATCCATTTGCAGACATCTGTATATCCATCTGCAGACATCTCTGAACATCTGTAACCATCTGTAAACATCTGTATCCATCTGCAGACATCTGTAAACATCTGTAAACATCTGTATCTGCACAGTTGCAGACATCATCTAGCCATCTGTAAATCTGTTGTGTAACATCTGTAAACATCTGCAGACCATCTGTTACCATCTGCAGACATCTGTAAATATCTGCACCATCGTAACCATCAGCAGACATCTGTAAACATCTGTACACATCTGAAGACATCTGTAAGAATCTGCAACCATCCATCTGCAGACATCTGTTTGGAAACATCTGTGACAGTCTGTAAATATCTGTAAACATCTGTAACATCATCTGTACACATCTGTAAGACATCTGCAAACATTTGTATCTGTAAACATCTGTAACCATCTGCAAACATCTGTAACTGTCTGTAACATCTGTAAACATCTGTCTGTATCCATCTGCAGACATCTATATCCATCTGCAGACATCTCTGAACATCTGAAACCATCGGTAAACATCTAACAATTTGTAGATATCCGTAAACATCTGCAGACATCTGTAACCATCTGCACACATCTGTAAATCTGCATCTGCAAACATCTCTAGCCATCTTTAAATATTTGTAACCATCTGCAAACATCTGTAGACATCTGTAACAAACTGCAGACATATGTAAATATCTGCAGACATCTCTAACCATCCTCAGACATCTGTAACCATCCTCAGACAAACATCTGTAACATCAATTTGCAGACATCTGCAGACATCCATCCATCTGCAGACATCTGTAGACCATCTGTAACCATCCTAAACATTTGTATCCATCTGCAGACATTTGCATCCATCTGTAACACTCTGCAGACATTTGTAGATATCTGTAAACATCTGTATCTGCAGACATCTGTAACCATCTGCAGACATCTGTAACCATCTGTATCCATTTGCAGACATCTGTATCCATCTGTAAGACTCTGCAGGCATCTATAACCATCTGTAGACCACTGTTACCATCTGCAGACATCTGTAAATATCAACCACCATCTACAGACATCTGTAAACATCTATACACATCTGTACACATCTGAAGACATCTGTAAGAATCTGCAACTATTTTCAGACATCTGTAAAAATCTGTATTCATCTGTAAATATCTGAAACATCTGTAACCATCTGTACACATCTGTAAGCATCTGCAAATATCTGTACCATCTGTAACCATCTGCAAACATCTGTAACCATCTGTAACCATCTGTAAACATCTGTATCCATTGCAGACATCTATATCCATCTGCAGACATCTCTGAACATCTGAAAGCATCAGTAAACATCTAACAATTTGCAGATATCTGTAAACATCTGTAAACACAAACATCAGACATCTGTAACCATCTGCAAACATCTGTAAACATCTGCAAACATCTGTAGCCATCTGTAAACATTTGTAACCATCTGCAAACATCTGTAGACATCTGTAACAAATTGCAGACATCTGTAAATATCTGCAGACATCTGTAACCATCAGCAGACATCTGGAAACATTTGGAAACATCTGTACACATCTGAAACCATCTACACACATCTGTAAATAATCTGCAGACATTGGTTCATATCTGTAAACATCTGCAGACATCTGTAAACATCTCTGTAAAGACATCAGTAAACATCTGCTGCACATCTTTAAACATCTGTAAACATCTGGAAACACCTATAACCATCTGCAGACATCTGTAAACATCTTTTACCATTTGCTGATATCTGTAAACATCTGTAAACATCTGTATCCAAAAACATCTGCAAACATCTGTAAACATCTGCAAAAATCTCTAACCATCTGTGAATATCTGTAAACATCTGCAAACATCTGTAAACATCTGTAAAAATTTGCAGACATCTGCAACCACCTGCAGACATCTCTAACCATTCTGCAGACATTTGTAAATATTTGCAAACATCTGTATCCATCTGCAGACATCTGTAACCATCTGTAAAACTCTGCACACATCCGTAAACATCTGTAAACCCCTATAACCATATGCAGACATCTGTAAATATCTGCAGACCACTGTAAACATCTGCAGACATCTGTAAACATCTCTAGACATCTGTAAACATCTGAAGACATATGTAAACATGTGTAAACATCTGCAGACATCTGTAACCATCTGTACCCATCATCACACATCTGTAAACATCTGCAAACATCTCTAACCATCTGTAACTATCTGTAACCATCTGAAAACATCTGTAATCATGTGCAAACATCTGTAACAAACTGCAGACATCTGAAAATATCTGCAGACAACTGTCATCATCTGCAGACAGATACACATCTGTAACCATCTGCAGACAACTCTAACTATGTGCGTACATCTGTAACCATTTGGAAACATCTGTATCCATCTGTATATGTCTGCAACCATATCCAACCCTCTGTAATCATTTGTATCCATATGCAGACATCTGTACCCATATGCAGACATCTGTCTCATTCTGTATACATCTGTAAGCATCTGCAAACATCTGTAAACATCTGCTGACATCTGTAAACATCTGGATCCATTGCAGACATCTATATCTATCTGCAGACATCTCTGAACATATGGAACCATCGGTATACATCTGTAACCATTTGCAGATATCTGAAAACATCTGTAAACATCTGTAACCATCTGCAGACATCTGTAAACATCTGTACATATCTGCAGATGATGTAAACATCTAATCATATCTGTACACGTCTGTAAATATCTGCAGACATGTGTAACCATCTGTAACACTCTGCAGACATCTGTAGATATCTGTAAACATATGTAACCATATGCAGACATCTGTACCCATCTGCAGACTTCTGTAAACATCTGTAAACATCTGTACCCATCATCACACATCTGTAACCGTCTGCACACATCTGTAAACATCTGTAACAAACTGCAGACATCTGAAAATATCTGGAGACAACGTTCACCATCTGCAGACAGATACACATCTGTAACCATCTGCAGACAACTCTAACCATCTGCGTACATCTGTAACCATTTGGAAACATCTGTATCCATCTGTAGATGTCTGCAACCATCTCCAACCATCTGTAAACATATGTATCCATATGCAGACATCTGTACCCATATGCAGACATCTGTCTCATTCTGTATATATCTGTAAGCATCTGCAAACATCTGTAACCATCTGCAGACATCTGTAAACATCTGCTGACATCTGTAAACATCTGGATCCATCTGCAGACATCTGTAAACATCTGTATCCATTGCAGACATCTATATCCATCTGCAGACAGCTCTGAACACTAGAAACATTGGTAATCATCTGTAACAAATTTTAGATATCCGAAAACATCTGTAAACATCTGTAACCATCTGCAGACATATGTAACCATCTGTAAACAGCTGTAACCATCTGCACACATCTGTAAACATCTGTAAATATCTGTAACAAACTGCAGACATCTGTAACCATCTGCAGACATCTGGAACCATTTGGAACCATCTATATCCACTTGCAGACATCTGACCCACCTGTAAACATCTGCAGACATCTGTATCCATCTGTAACACTCTGCAGATATTTGTAGATATCTGTAAACATCTGTAATTGCAAAATCTGTAACCATCTGAAGACATCTGTAACCATCTGTAAACATCTGCAGATATACGTAAACATCTGCACACATCTGTAAACATCTGCAAACATCTCTAGCCATCTGTAAATATTTGCAACCATCTGCAAACATCTGTAGACATCTGTAACAAACTGCAGACATCAGTAAATATCTGCAGACATCTGTAACCATCTGCAGACATCTCTAACCATCCTCAGACATCTGTAATCATTTGGAAACATCTGTATCCATTTGCAGACATCTCTTTCCATCCATCTGCAGACATCTGTAACCTTCTGTAAACATCTGTATCCATCTGCAGACATCTGTACACATCTGTATCCATCTGCAGACATCTGTATCCATCTGTAACACTCTGCAGACATTTGTAGATATCTGTAAACATCTGTATCCATTTGCAGACTACTGTAACCATCTGCACACGTCTGTAAATATCTGCAAACATCTCTAGCCATCTGTAAATATTTGTAACCATCTGCAAACATCAGTAGACATCTGTAACAAACTGCAGACATCTGTAAACATCTGCAGACATCTGTAACCATCTGGAGACATCTCTAACCATCCTCAGACATCTGTAACCATCCTCAGACATCTGTAACCATTTGGAAACATCTGTATCCATTTCCAGACATCTGTATATCAATCTCCAGACATCTGTAACCATCTGTAAACATTTGTAAACATCTGCAGAATCTGTAAAATTCTGTATCCATCTGCAGACATCTGTAAACATCTGTATCCATTGCAGACATCTATAGCCTTCTGCAGACATCTCTGAACATCTGGAACCATTGGTAAACATCTGTAACAAAATTTTTAGATATCGGAAAACATCTGTAAACATCTGTAACCATCTGCAGACATATGTAACCATCTGCACACATCTGTAAACATCTGCAAACATCTCTAGCCATCTGTAAATATTTGTAACCATCTGCAAACATCTGTAGACATCTGTAACAAACTGCACACATATGTAAATATCTGCAGACATCTCTAACCATACTCAGACATCTCTAACCATCCTCAGACATCTGTAACCATTTGGAAACATCTGTATCCATTTGCAGACATCTGTATCCATCCATCTGCAGACATCTGTAACCATCTGAAGACATCTGTAAACATCTGTAAACATCTGTATCCATTTGCAGACATCCGTATCCATCTGTATCATTCTGCAGACATATGTAACCATCTGTAGACCACTGTTACCATCTGCAGACATCTGTAAATATCAGCCACCATCTGCAGACATCTGTAAACATCTGTACACATCTGAAGACATCTGTAAGCATCTGCAACTATTTGCAGACATCTGTTTAAACCTGTGACACTCTGTAAATATCTGTAACATCTGTAACCATCTATACACATCTGTAAGCATCTGTACCATCTGTAACCATCTGCAAACATCTGTAACCATCTGTAAACATCTGTATCCATTGCAGACATCTATATCCATCTGGAGACATCTCTGAACATCTGAAACCATCGGTAAACATCTAACAATTTGCAGATATCCGAAAACATCTGTAAACATCTGTAACCATCTGCAGACAACTGTAACCACCTGCACACATCTGTAAACATCTGAAAACATCTCTAGCCATCTGTAAATATTTGTAACCATCTGCAAACATCTATACACATCTGTAACAAACTGCAGACATCTGTAACCATCAGCAGACATCTCTACCCATCCTCAGACATCTTTATTCATTTGGAAACATCTGTATCCATTTGCAGACATCTGTATCCATCCATATGCAGACATCTGTAACCATCTGTAAACATCTGTATCCTTCTGCAGACATCTGTAACCATCTGTAAACATCTGTATCCATCTGCAGACATCTATACATATCTGTATCCCTTGCGGACATCTATATCCATCTGCAAACATCTCTGAACATCTGGAAACATTGGTAAACATCGGTAACAATTTTTAGATATCTGAAAACATCTGTAAACATCTGTAACCATCTGCAGACATATGTAACCATTTGTAAACAGCTGTAACCATCTGCACACATCCTTAAACATCTGCAAACATCTGTAAACATCTGTAACAAACTGCAGACATCTGTAAATATGTGTAGACATCTGTAAACATCTTCAGACATCTGGAACCATTTGGAAACATCTATATCCACTTGCAAACATCTGTACCCATCTGTAAACATCTGCAGACATCTGTATCCATTTGTAACACTCTGCAGACATTTGTAGATATCTCTAAACATCTGTAATTGCAGACATCTGTAACCATCTGCAGACATCTGTAACCATCTGTATCCATTTGCAGACATCTGTATCCATCTGTATCACTCTGCAGACATCTGTAACCTTCTGTAGACCACTGTTACCATCTGCAGACATCTGTAAATATCAGCCACCATCTGCAGACATCTGTTAACATCTGTACACATCTGAAGACATCTGTAAGCATCTGCAACTATTTGCAGACATCTGTTAAAACCTGTGACAGTCTGTAAATATCTGTAACATCTGTAGCCATCTGTACACATCTGTAAGCATCTGCAAACATCTGTAACCATCTGTAAACATCTGTATCCATTGCAGATATCTATACCAATCTGCAGACGTCTCTGAACATCTGAAACCATAGGAAAACATCTAACAATTTGCAGATATCCGAAAACATCTGTAAACATCTGTAACCATCTGCAGACATCTGTAACCATATGCACACATCTGTAAACATCTGCAAACATCTCTAGCCATCTGTAAATATTTGTAACCATCTGCAAACATCAGTAGACATCTGTAACAAACTGCAGACATCTGTAAATATCTGCAGACATCTGCAACCATCAGCCGACATCTCTAACCATCCACAGACATCTGTAACCATTTGGAAACATCTGTATCCATTTGCAGACATCTGTATCCATCCATCTGCAGACATCTGTAACCATCTGTAACCTTCTGTAAACATCTGTATCCATCTGCAGACATCTGTAAACATCTGTATCCATCTGCAGACATCTGTAAACATCTGTATCCACTGCAGACATCTATATCAATCTGCAGACATCTCTGAACACTGGAAACATTGGTAAACATCTGTAACAATTTTTAGATATCCGAAAACATCTGTAAACATCTGTAACCATCTGCAGACATATGTAACCATCTGCACACATCTTAAACCATCTATAACCATCTGCAGACATCTGTAACCATCTGCATATATCTGTAAACATCTGCAGATATCTGTAAACATGTGTAAACATCTGCAGACATCAGTAAACATCTGCAGACATCTGTAAATATGTGTAAACTTCTGTAGACATCTGTAACCATCTGCAGATACCTGTAAACATCTGTAACCATCTGCAGCCATCTGCAACTATCTGTAAACATCTGTATCCATTTACCGACATCTGTAACCATCTGTAACCTTCTGTAAACATCTATAACCATTTGCATACATGAGTAAACATCTGCAGACATCTGTAAACATGTGTAAACATCTGCAGACATCTGTAAACATGTGTAAACATCTGCAGACATCTGTAAACATGTGTAAACTTCTGCAGATATCTGTAACCATCTGCAGACATCTACAACCATCTGCTCATATCTGTAACCATCTGTACACATCTGTAAACTTCTGCAAACATGTCTAACCATCTGTAAATATGTTTCCATCTGTAAAAATCTGTAACGGTCTGTACACATCTGTAAGCATCTGTAACAAACTGCAGACATCTGTAAATATCTGCAGACATCTGTAAACATCTGCAGACATCTGTAACCATCTTCAGACATTTGTATCCATCTGTAACACTGTGCAGACATCTGTACACGTCTGTAAACATCTGTACCTATCTGCAAACATCTGCAGACATATGTTAACATCTGCACACCACTGTAACCATCTGTAACCATCTGCAGACATCTGTAAACATCTGTAGACATCTGTACACCTCTGTAGACATCTGTAAGAATCTGTTACCATTTGCAGACATCTGTTAACATCTTTAAACACCTGTAAACTTTTGCAGATATATATAATCATCTACAGACATCTGTAAACATCTGCCTACATCTGTACAATCTGCAGATATCTGTAAGCAATTGCAGACATCTGTAACTACCTGCACATAACTCTACACATCTGTAAACATCTGAAGACATCTGTAACCATCTGTAAAACTCTGCAGACATCTATAAACATCTGCACACAGCTGTATCCATCTGTAACACTCTGCAGACATCTGTAGATATCTGTAAACATCTGTAACCATCTACAGACATCTGTAACCATCTGCAGACATCTGTAACCATCTCTAAACATCTGCAAACATCTGTTACCATCTGTAAACATCTGCAGACATCTGTAAAAATCTGCATATATCTGTTAACATCTTTAAACATCTGCACACATCTGTAACAATCTGCATATATCTGTTAACGTCTTTAATTATCTGTAAACTTTTGCAGACATCTGTAACCATCTGCAGACATCTGAAACCATCTGCTGGCATCTGTAGCCATCTGTACAAATCTGTAAACATCTGTAACCATCTGCACACATCTGTAAACATCTGCAAATATCTGTAAAGTTTTGTAACAAACTGCAGACATCTGTAACATCTGCAGACAGAAACAAATCTGTAACCACCTGCAGACAACCTTGACCATCCGCAGACATCTGTAAACATCTGTAAACATCTGCAAATATCTGTTACCATCTGTAAACATCTGTAACCATCTGCATATATCTGTAAACATCTGCATTTTTAAAAATCTGCATATATCTGTACACATCTGTAAACATCTGCATAGATCTGTAACAATCTGCATATATCTGTTAACATCTTTAAACACCTGTAAACTTTTGCAGACATATGTAACCATCTGCAGACATCTGTAAACATTTGTAAACATCTGTATCCATTTGCAGACATCTGTATCCCTCTGTAACACTCTGCAGACATCTGTAGATATCTATAAACATCTGTAACTATCTGCAGATATCTGTAACCATCTGTAGACCACTGTTACCCTCTGCAGACATCTGTAAACATCAGCCACCATCTGCAAACATCTGTAAACATCTGTACATACCTGTACACATCTGAAGACATCTCTAAGAATCTGGAACCATTTGCAGACATGTGTTAAAACCTGTGACAGCCCATAAATATCTGTAAACATCTGTAACCATCTGTAACCATCTGTACACATCTGTAAGCATGGGCAAACATCTGTACCATCTGTAAATATCTGTAACCAGCTGCAGATATCTGTAAACATCTATAGACATCTGTACACATATGAAGACATCTGTAAGAATCTGTAACCATTTGAAAACATCTGTTAACATCTATAACAATCTGTAAATATCTGTAAACATCTGTAACCATCTGCAGACATCTGTAAACATCTGTAGACATCTGTACACATCTGAAGACATCTGTAAGAATCTGTAACCATTTGAAGACATCTGTTAACATCTGTAACAATGTGTAAATATCTGTAAACATCTGTAACCATCTACAGACATCTGTAAACATCTGTAGACATCTGTACACATCTGCAGATGATGTAACCATCTGCACATATCTGTACACATCTGTAAACATCTGCAGATATCTGTAACCATCTGTACATAACTGTAAACATCTGCAGACATCTGTAACCATCTGTACACAACTGTAAACGTCTGCAGACATCTCTAACCATTTGCAGATATCTGTAAACACCTGTAAACATCTGCATACATCAGTAAATATCTTCAGACTTCTGCAGACATCTGTAAACTTCTACCAACATCTGTAAACTTCTGCCGACATCTGTAACCATCTGCAGATATGTGTAACCATCTGTAAACATCTGTAACCATCTGCAGATATGTGTAACCAACTGTAAACATCTGTATCCATTTACAGACATCTGTAAATATCTGTAACCATCTGAAGACATCTGTAAACATCTGTAACAATATGCAGATATCTGTTAACATCTTGAAACAACTGTAAACTTTTGCAGACATATGTAACCATCTGCAGACGTCTGAAACCATCTGTAAACATCTGCAAACAACTGTTACCATCTGTAAACATCTGTAACCATCTGCAGACATCTGTAACCATCTGCATATATCTGTAAATATCTGCAGACATCTGTAAACATGTGTAAATATCTGCAGACATGAGTAAACATCTGCAGACATCTGTAAACATGTGTAAACATGTGCAGACATCTGTAAACATCTGTAACCATCTGCAGCCATCTGCAACCATCTGTAAACATCTGTATCCATTTACAAACATTTGTAACCATCTGTAACCTTCTGTAAACATCTATAACCATCTGCATACATACGTAAACATCTGCAGACATCTGTAAACATGTGTAAACATCTGCAGACATCTGTAACCATCTGTATCCATTTGCAGATATCTGTAAACATTTGTACATTTGTAAACATCTGTATACATCAGTAAACATCTGCAGATATCTGTAAATATGTGTAAACTTCTGCATATATCTGTAAACTTCTGCCGACAGCTGTAACCATCTGCAGATATGTGTAACCATCTGTAAACATCTGTAAACATCTGTACACATCTGTAAACATCTGTAACAAACTGCAGACATCTATAAATATCTGCAGACATCTGTAAACATCTGCAGACATCTGTATCCATCTGTAACACTCTGCAGACATCTGTAGACATCTGTAAACATCTGTAACTATCTGCAGACATCTCTAACCATCCGCAGACATCTGTAACCATCTGCCGACATCTATAACCATTTGGAAACATCTGTATATATTTGCAGACATCTGTATCCATCCATCTGCAGACATCTGTAACCATCTGCAAACATCTGTAACCATCTGCAGACATATGTTAACATCTGCACACCACTGTAACCATCTGCAGACATCTGTAAACATCTGTAGACATCTGTACACCTCTGAAGACATCTGTTAGAATCTGTAACCATTTGCAGACATCTGTTAACATCTTTATACACCTGTAAACTTTTGCAGATATATGTAATCATCTACAGACATCTGTAAACATCTGCCTACATCTGCACAATCTGCAGATATCTGTAAGCAATTGCAGACATCTGTAACTACCTGCACATAACTCTACACATCTGTAAACATCTGCAGACATCTCTAACCATCTGTAAAACAGACATCTATAGACATCTGCAAACATCTGCACATACTCTGCATCCATCTGTACCACTGTAAACATCTGTAGACATCTGTAGACATCTGTAAATCTGCAGACATCTGTAAACATCTGCAGACATCTGTAACATCTGCATCTGCAGACATCTTTAAACATCTGTAGACATCTGTAAACATCTGTGACATCAATAAACATCTGTAAACATCTGTAAACATCTGCACACATCTGTAAACATCTGCAACACATGCAGATCTGCAGACATCTGTAAAACCATCTGCAAACACCTGAACCATCTGTAAATATCTGTAAACATTTGCAAATCCATCTGTAAACACTCTGCAGAAATGCAAGATATCTGCAAACATCTGAAATTATCTGCAGACATCTGTAACCATCTGCAGAGATCAAATCTGAAAACATCTCTGATCTGCAGACATTTGCAGACATAACCATCTGCAGACATCTGTAACTGTTTGTAAACATCTGTATCCATTTGCAAACATCTGTATCCATCTCTGTAACATCTCTGCAACATCTGTAGATATCTGTAAACATCTGTAACTATCTTTGAAGACATCTGTAACATCTATAACAATCTGTAAATATCTGTAAACATCTGTTACCATCTGCAGAAACATCTGTAAACATCATCCACCATCTGCAGATGATGTAAACATCTGTAAATATCTGTAAACATCTGTACACATCTGTAGACATCTGTAAGAATCTGGAACCATTTGCAGACATCTGTAAAAATCTGTAAACATCTGTACATCTGTAAATATCTGTAACCATCTGTAAACATCTGTAAATCATCTGCAAACATCTGTAAATATCTGACATCTAAATATTTGTGTATCTGTAAATCTGTATCTGTAACCATCTGTAAACATCTGTAGACATCTGTAAATATCTCTGCAAACATCTGTAAACATCTGTAAACATCTGTAAACATCTGACATCTGTAACATCTGCAGACATCTGTAACCATCTGTAAACATTTGAAGACATCTGTAAAAACATCTGTAACCATCTGCAGAATCTGTAAATCTGCAGATCATCTGTAAACATCTGTAAACAATCTGCAGACATCTGTAAACATCTGCAGACATCTGTAAACATCTGCAGATGATGTAACCATCTCTGCAGTAACTATCTGTAAACATCTGTAAACATTTGCAGACATCTGTAATCATCTGTAGACATCTGTAAACATCTGCAGACATTTCTAAACATTTGTAGATATCATCTGTAAACATCTGTAACCACATCTCTGTAAACATCTGTAAATATCTGTAAACATCTGTAAAAGAATCTGTAAACATCTGCAGACATATCTGTAAACTAAATCTGCAAACATCTGTAACCATCTGCAACATCTGTAAACATCTGCAAACATCTGTACATCTGTACATCTGCAGACATCTGTAACCATCTGTACATATCTGTAACCATCTGCAAACATCTGTAAATCTGTAAACATCTGTAATCTGTAAACATCTGTAAACATCTGTAGACATCTGTAGATATCTTTAAACATAAACAATCTGCAGACATCTGTAAACATCTGTAAACATCTGTAAACATCTGCAGACATCTGTAAACATCTGCAGACATCTGCAGACATCTGTAAACATCTGTAAAAATATCTGTAAACATCTGTAACAAAAACATCTGTAACCATCTGCAAACATCTGTGAACATCTGTAAACATCTGTAAAAATTCTGTAAACATCTGCAAACATCTGTAAACATCTGTAACATCTGTACATCTGTAGATATCTGTAACATCTGCAAACATCTGTAACATCTACAACATCTGTAAACATCTGTAGAAATATCTGCAAACATCTGTAACCATCTGCAGACATCATCTGTAAACTGTCTGCATCTGACATCTGTAACCATCTGTAAACATCTGCAACATCTGTAAACATCTGTAAAACATCTGCAACCATCTGTAAATCTCTGCAAACATCTGTAACATCTGCAGATCTGTAAACATCTGTAAACATCTGTAAATATCTGTAAACATCTGTAACATCTGTAAACATTTGCAGACATCTGTAACCATCTGCAACATCTGTAAACATCTGTAAACATCTGCAATATCTGTAAACATCTGTATTATCTGCAGACATCTGCAAACATCTGTAAACATCTGCACACATCTGTAAACATCTGCAAACATCATCTGTAAATATCTGCAGACATCTGTAAAATCATTTGCAGACATCTGAACATCTGTAAACATCTGTGACCATTGCAGACATCTGTAACCAATCTGCATCTGTAAACATCTGGAAACATCTGTAAATATCTGTAAACATCTGTAAACCATCTGCTGCAAATCTCTGTAAACATCTGTAAACATCATCTGTAAACATCTGTAAACATCTGTAAACATCTGCAGACATCTGTAAACATCTGTACATATCTGTAAACATTTGTTAGATATCTGTAAACATCTGTAAACATCTGTAAACTCTGCAGACATCTGTAAACATCTGTAAACAAACTGCAGACATCTGTAAACATCTGTATGCAGATATCTGTAAATATCTGCAGACATCTGTAAACATCTGTAAACATCTGTAACTTTGCAAACATCTGTAAGACATCTGTAACATCTGTAAACATCTGTAAATATCTGTGTAAACATCTGTAAACATCTGTAAACATCTGTAACATCTGCAAACATCTGTAAACATCTGTAAACATCTGTAAACATTGCAGACATCTAATCCATCTGCAAACATCTGCAAACATCTGGAACCATCTGGTAAACATCTGTAACCATCTGATATCTGTAAAACATCTGTAAACATCTGTAACCATCTGCAGACATCTGTACATATCTGTAAACATATCTGTAAACATCTGCAAACATCTGTCTGTAAACATCTGTAAACATCTGTAACAAACTGCAGACATCTGTAAATATCTGCAGACATCTGTAAACATCTGCAAACATCTGTAACCATTTGCAAACATCTGCATCATCTGCAGACATCTGCAAATCTGTAACACTGCAGACATTTGTAAACATCTGTCTGTAACCATCTGCAGACATCTGTAACCATCTGTAAACATGTAAACATCTGCAGACATCTGTAAATCTGTAAACATCTGCAGACATCTGTAACATCTGTAGACATCTGTAACCATCTGCAGACATCTGTAAAATCACCACCATGTGCAGACATCTGTAAACATCTGTAAACATCTGAAGACATCTGCAGAATCTGTAACTATTTGTAAACATCTGTTAAAACCTGTGATCTGTAAATATCAACATCTGTAACCATCTGTAAACATCTGTAAACATCTGTAAACATCTGTAACATCTGTAAACATCTGCAAACATCTGTAACCATCTGTAAACATCTGTATCCATTGCAGACATCTATATCATCTGCAGACATCTCTGAAAACACCATCTGTAAACATCTGTAATATTGTAAGATATCTGTAACATCTGTAAACATCTGTAAACTGCAGACATCTGTAAACATCTGCAAACATCTGTAAACATCTGCAAACATCTCTAGCCATCTGTATATATTTGTAACCATCTGCAAACATCTGTAGACATCTGTAACAAACTCTGCAGACATCTGTAAACATCTGCAGACATCTGTAACCATCTGCAGACATCTCTAACCATCCTGAAACATCTGTAACCATTTGGAAACATCTGTATCCATTTGCAGACATCTGTATCCATCCATCTGCAGACATCTGTAACCATCTGTAAACATCTGTAAACATCTGTATCCATCTGCAGACATCTGTAACCAGCTGTAAACATCTGTATCCATCTGCAGACATCTGTAAACATCTGTATCCATTGAAGACATCTATATCTATCTGCAGACATCCCTGAACATCTGGAACCATTGGTAAACATCTGTAACAATTTTTAGATATCTGAAAACATCTGTAACCATCTGCAGACATATGTAAACATCTGCTGGCATCTGTAACCATCTTTACACATGTGTAAACATCTCCAAACATCTCTAACCATCTGTAAATATCTGTAAACATCTGCAGAAATCTGTAACCATCTGGAAACATTTGTAGATATCTGTAAACATCTGTAACCATTTTCAGATATCTGTAAACATTTCTAAACAACTGCATATATTAGTAAACATCTGTACACAAGTGTAAACATCTGCATACATCTATAACCATCTGTAGACATCTGTAACCATCTGCAGACATCTGTAAGCATCTGCAGACATCTGTACATATCTGCAGATATCTGTAACCATCTGCAGACATCTGTAACCATCTGCATATATCTGTAATCATCTGCAGACATCTGTAAACATCTGTAAACATCTACAAACATCGGTACACATCTGCAAACATCTGCTGACATCTGTAAATATGTGTAAACATCTGCAAACATCTATATCCATTTGCAGACATCTGTATCCATCTGCAGATAACTGTAACCATCTTAGACCTCTGCAACCATATGCAGACATGTGTACATATCTGCAGATATCTGTAAACATCTGCACACATCTGTAACCATCTGTATATATCTGTAACCATCTGCAGTCATCTGTAAACATCTGCAGACATCTGTAAATATCTGCTGACATCTGTTCATATCTGCAGATATCTGTAACAATCTGCAGATATCTGTACACATCTGTAAACTTCTACACACATCTCTAAACATCTGTAGACATATGTAAACATCTGCACACAACTGTAACCATGTGTACACATATGTAACAAACTGAAAACATCTGTAAATATCTGCAGACATCTGTAACCTTCTGTGAACATCTGTATCCATCTACAGACATCTTTAAACATCTGTAAACATCTGTAACCATCTACAGATATCTGTACCCATCTGCAGACATCTGTATACATCTGTACACATCTATAACCATCTGCACACATCTGTAAACATCTGTAAACTCCTGCAGACCTCTGTAACCATATGCAGACATCTGTAACAATCTGTAACCATCTGCAGACATCTGTAACCATCTGGAAACATTTGCAGATATCTATAAACATCTGTAAACATCTGTAACCATTTTCAGATATCTGTAAACATTTCTAAACAACTGCATACATCAGTAAATATCTGCAGACATCTGTATACATGTGTAAACATGTGCAGATATCTTTAACCATCTGCAGACATCTGTAACCATCTGCAAACATCTGTAACCATCTGTAACCATCTCTAGACATCTGTAACAAATTGCAGACATCTGTAAATATCTGCAGACATCTGTAAGCATCAGCAGACATCTCTAACCATCCTCAGACATCTGTAACCATTTGGAAACATCTGTATCCATTTGCAGACATCTGTATCCATCCATCTGCAGACATCTGTAACCATCTGTAAATATCTGTAAACATCTGCAGACATCTGTAACCATCTGTAAACATCTGTCTCAATCTGCAGACATCTGTAAACATCTGTAAACATCTGTATCCATCTGCAGACATCTGTAAATATCTGTATACATTGCAGATATCTATATCCATCTGCAGACATCTCTGAACATCTGGAACCATTGGTAAACATCTGTAACAATTTTTAGATATCCAAAAACATCTGTAAACATCTGTAACCATCTTCAGACATCTGTAAATATCTGCAGACATCTGTAAACATCTGCAGACATCTGTATCCATCTGTAACACTTTGCAGACATCTGTAGACATCTGTAAACATCTGTCACTATCTGCAGACATCTCTAACCATCTGCAGACATCTGTAACCATCTGCCGACATCTATAACCATTTGGAAACATCTGTATATATTTGCAGACATCTGTATCCATCCATCTGCAGACATCTGTAACCATCTGCAGACATATGTTAACATCTGCACACCACTGTAACCATCTGCAGACATCTGTAACCATCTGCAGACATCTTTAAACATCTGTAGACATCTGTATACATCTGCAGACATCAATAAACATCTGCAGACATCTGTAAACTTCTGGACACATCTGTAAACATCTGCGCACATCTGTAAACATCTGAAAACACCTCTAACCATCTGTAAATATCTGTAAACATCTGCAAACATCTGTAAACATCTGTAAAAATCTGCAGACATCTGAAATTATCTGCAGACAACTCTAACCATCTGCAGACATCTGTAACAGTTTTTAAACATCTGTATCCATTTGCAGACATCTGTATCCATCTGTAACACTCTGCAGAAATCTGTAGATATCTGTAAACATCTGTAACTATCTGCAGACATCTGTAGACCGCTGTTACCATCTGCAGACATCTGTAAACATCATCCACCATCTGCAGACATCTGTAAACATCTGTACATATCTGTACACATCTGAAGACATCTCTAAGAACCTGGAACCATTTGCAGACATGTGTTAAAACCTGTGACAGTCTGTAAATATCTGTAACCATCTGTACACATCTGTAAGCATCTGCAAACATCTGTACCATCTGTAAACATCTGTAAACATCTGCAGACATCTGTAAACATCTGTAGACATCTGTACACATATGAAGACATCTGTAAGAATCTGTAACCATTTGAAGACATCTGTTAACATCTATAACAATCTGTAAATATCTGTAAACATCTGTAACCAACTACAGACATCTGTAAACATCTGTAGACATCTGTACACATCTGCAGATGATGTAACCATCTGCACATATCTGTACACATCTGTAAACATCTGCAGACATCTGTAATCATCTGTACATAACTGTAAACATATGCAGACATTTCTACCCTTTTGCAGATATCTGTAAACATCTGTAAACATCTGCATACATCAGTAAATATCTTCAGACATCTGTAAACATGTGTAAACATCTGCAGATATCTGTAAACTTCTGCCAACATCTGTAACCATCTGCAGATATGTGTAACCATCTGCAGACATCTGTAACCAACTGTAAACATCTGTATCCATTTACAAACATCTGTAAACATCTGTAACAATCTGCAGATATGTGTTAACATCTTTAAACACCTGTAAACTTTTGCAGACATATGTAACCATCTGCAGACATCTGTAACCATCGGTAAACATCTGCAAACCTCTGTTACCATCTGTAAACATCTGTAACCATCTGCATATATCTGTAAACATCTGCAGACATCTGTAGAAATCTGCACATATCTGTACACATCTGTAAACATCTGCACACATCTGTAACAATCTGCAGATATCTGTTAACATCTTTAAACACCTGTAAACTTTTGCAGACATATGTAACCATCTGCAGACATCTGTAACCGTTTGTAAACATCTGTATCCATTTGCAGACATCTGTATCCATCCATAACACTCTGCAGACATCTGTAACCATCTGCAGTCATCTGTAGATATCTATAAACATCTGTAACTATCTGCAGACATCTGTAACCATCTGTAGACCACTGTTACCATCTGCAGATATCTGTAAACATCATCCACCATCTGCAGACATCTGTAAACATCTGTACATATCTGTACACATCTGAAGACATCTCTAAGAATCTGGAACCATTTGCAGACATGTGTTAAAACCTGTGACAGTCCATAAATATCTGTAAACATCTGTAACCATCTGTACACATCTGTAAGCATCTGCAAACATCTTTACCATCTGTAAACATCTGTAACCATCTGTACACATCTGTAAGCATCTGCAGATATCTGTAAACATCTGTACATATCTGTAACCATCTGTAGACATCTGTAACCACCTGCAGACATCTGTAAACATCGGTAACCAACTGCAGACATCTGTAAACATCTATGCAGATATGTACACATCTGAAGACATCTGTAAGAATCTGCAATCATTTGAAGACATCTGTTAACATCTGTAACCACCTGTAAATATCTGTAAACATCTGTAACAATCTGCAGATATATGTGAACATCTTTAAACACCTGTAAACTTTTGCAGACATATGTAACCATGTGCAAACATCTGTAAACATCTGCTCACATCTGTACATATCTGGAGATATCTGTAACCATCTGCAAATATCTGTAAACATCTACAAACATTAGTAACAAACTGCAGACATCAGAAAATATCTGCAAACATCTGGAACCATTTGGAAAAATCTCTATCCATCTGCACACATCTGTAACCATCTGAAACATTGTGTAAACATCAGTAACGATCTGCAGACATCTGAAACCATTTCCAGACATCTGTAACCATCTGCAGACATCGGTTCACATCTGGAAATATCTGCCGACATCTGTAAACATGTGTCAACATCTGAAAACATCTGTAACTATCTGCAGACATCCATAAACATCTGCTGACATCTGTAACCATCTGTAAACATCTGTATCCATTGCAGACATCTATATCCATCTGCAGACATCTCTGAACATCGGTAAACATCTGTAACAATTTTTAGATATCCGAAAACATCTGTAAACACCTGCACACATCTGTAAACATCTGCAAACCTCTCTAGCCTTCTGTAAATATTTGAAATCATCTGCAAACATCTGTAGACATCTGTAACAAATTGCAGACATCTGTAAATATCTGCAGATATCTGTAACCATCAGCAGACATCTCTAACCATCCTCAGACATCTGTAACCATTTGGAAACATCTGTATCCATTTGCAGAAATCTGTATCCATCCATCTGCAGATATTTGTAACCATCTGTAAACATCTGTGAACATCTGTATCCATCTGTAACCATCTGTAAACATATGGATCCATCTGCAGATATCTGTAAAAATCTGTATCCATTGCAGACATCTATATACATCTGCAAACATCTCTGAACATCTGGAACCATTGGTAAATATCTAACAATTTTTAGATATCCAAAAATATCTGTAAACATCTGTAACCATCTGCAGACATATGTAAACATCTGTATCCATTGCAGACATCTGTAAACATCTGCAAACATCTGTAAACATCTGTAACCAACAGCAGACATCTGTAAATATCTGCAGACATCTGTAACCATCTGCAGACATCTGGAACCATTTGGAAACATCTATGTCCACTTGCAGACATCTGTACCCATCTGTAAACATCTGCAGACATCTGCATCCATCTGTAACACTCTGCAGACATTTGTAGATATCTGTAAACATCTGTAATTGCAGACGTCTGTAACCATCTGTAAACATCTGTATCCATTTGCAGACATCTGTATCCATCTGTAACACTCTGCAGACATCTGTAACCATCTGTAGACCACTGTTACCATCTGCAGACATCTGTAAATATCAGCCACCATCTGCAGACATCTGTAAACATCTGTACACATCTTTACACATCTGAAAGAATCTGCAACTATTTGCAGACATCTGTTAAAACCTGTGACAGTCTGTAAATATCTGTAACATCTGTAACCATCTGTACCATCTGTAACCATCTGCAAACATCTGTAAACATCTGTAAAAATCTGTATCCATTGCAGACATCTATATCCATCTGCAGACATCTCTGAACATCTGGAACCATTGGTAAACATCTGTAACAATTTTTAGATATCCAAAAACATCTGTAACCATCTGCAGACATATGTAACCATCTGTAAACAGCTGTAAACATCTGCACACATCTGTAAACGTCTGCAAACATCTGTAAACATCTGTAACAAACTGCAGACATCTGTAAATATCTGCAGACATCTGTAACCATCTGTAGACATCTGGAACCATTTGGAAACATCTATATCCACTTGCAGACATCTGTATCCATCTGGAACACTCTGCAGATATTTGTAGATATCTGTAAACATCTGTAATTGCAGACATCTGTAACCATCTGTAATCATCTGTATCCATTTGCAGACATCTGTATCCATCTGTAACACTCTGCAGACATCTGTAACCATCTGTAAACCACTGATACCATCTGCAGACATCTGTAAATATCAGCCACCATGTGCAGACATCTGTAAACATCTGTACACATCTGTACAAATCTGAAGACATCTGTAAGAATCTGCAACTATTTGCAGACATCTGTTAAAACCTGTGACAGTCTGTAAATATCTCTAACATCTGTAACCATCTGTACACATCTGTAAGCAGCTGCAAACATCTGTACCATCTGTAAACATCTGCAAACATCTGTAACCATCTGTAACCATCTATATCCATTGCAGACATCTATATCCATCTGCAGACATCTCTGAACATATGAAACCATCGGTAAACATGTAACAATTTGCAGATATCCAAAAACATCTGTAAACATCTGTAACCATCTGCACACATCTGTAAACATCTGCAAACATCTCTAGCCATATGTATATATTTGTAACCATCTGCAAACATCAGGAGACATCTGTAACAAACTGCAGACATCTGTAATATCTGCAGACATCTGTAACCATCAGCCGACATATCTAACCATCCTCAGACACCTGTAACCATTTGGAAACATCTGTATCCATTTGCAGACATCTGTATCCATCCATCTGCAGACATCTGTAACCATCTGTAACCATCTGTAAACATCTGTATCCATCTGCAGACATCTGTAACCATCTGTAAACATCTATATCCATCTGCAGACATCTGTAAACATCTGTATCCATTGAAGACATCTATATATATCTGCAGACATCTCTGAACATCTGGAACCATTGGTAAACATCTGTAACAATTTTTAGATATCTGAAAACATCTGTAACCATCTGCAGACATATGTAAACATCTGCTGGCATCTGTAACCATCTTTACACATGTGTAAACATCTCCAAACATCTCTAACCATCTGTAAATATCTGTAAACATCTGCAGAAATCTGTAACCATCTGGAAACATTTGTAGATATCTGTAAACATCTGTAACCATTTTCAGATATCTGTAAACATTTCTAAACAACTGCATATATTAGTAAACATCTGTACACAAGTGTAAACATCTGCATACATCTGTAACCATCTGTAACCATCTGTAGACATCTGTAACCATCTGCAGACATCTGTAAGCATCTGCAGACATCTGTACATATCTGCAGATATCTGTAACCATCTGCAGACATCTGTAACCATCTGCAATCATCTGCAGACATCTGTAAACATCTGTAAACATCTACAAACATCGGTACACATCTGCAAACATCTGCTGACATCTGTAAATATGTGTAAACATCTGCAAACATCTATATCCATTTGCAGACATCTGTATCCATCTGCAGATAACTGTAACCATCTTAGACCTCTGCAACCATATGCAGACATGTGTACATATCTGCAGATATCTGTAAACATCTGCACACATCTGTAACCATCTGTATATATCTGTAACCATCTGCAGTCATCTGTAAACATCTGCAGACATCTGTAAATATCTGCTGACATCTGTTCATATCTGCAGATATCTGTAACAATCTGCAGATATCTGTACACATCTGTAAACTTCTGCACACATCTCTAAACATCTGTAGACATATGTAAACATCTGCACACAACTGTAACCATGTGTACACATATGTAACAAACTGAAAACATCTGTAAATATCTGCAGACATCTGTATCCTTCTGTGAACATCTGTATCCATCTACAGACATCTTTAAACATCTGTAAACATCTGTAAACATCTACAGATATCTGTAACCATCTGCAGACATCTGTATACATCTGTACACATCTGTAACCATCTGCACACATCTATAAACATCTGGAAACACCTGCAGACCTCTGTAACCATCTGCAGACATCTGTAACAATCTGTAACCATCTGCAGACATCTGTAACCATTTGTAAACATCTGTATCCATTTGCTGACATTGGTATCCATCTGCAGACATCTGTAACCATCTGGAAACATTTGCAGATATCTATAAACATCTGTAAACATCTGTAACCATTTTCAGATATCTGTAAACATTTCTAAACAACTGCATACATCAGTAAATATCTGCAGACATCTGTATACATGTGTAAACATGTGCAGATATCTTTAACCATCTGCAGACATCTGTAACCATCTGTAAACATCTGTATCCATTTGCAGATATTTGTAAACATCTGTAAGCATCTCTAAACATTTGCAGATATCTGTAAATATCTGCATACAAAAGTAAACATCTGCAGACATCTGTAAACATGTATAACCATCTACAGACATCTGTAAACATCTGCACATATCTGTAACCATCTGCAGACATCTGTAAACATCTATGCACATCTGTACACATCTGAAGACATCTGTAAGAATCTGCAATCATTTAAAGACATCTGCTAACATCTGTAACGATCTATAAATATGTGTAAACATCTGGAACCAGCTGCTGACATCTGCAAACATCTGTAAAATTCTACAGATATCTGGTAACATCTTTAAACACCTGTAAACTTTTGCAGACCTATGTAACCATGTGCAAACATCTGTAAACATCTGCTGACATCTGTACATATCTACAGATATCTGTAACCATCTGCAGACATCTGTAAACATCTGTACACATCTGTACACAGCTGAAGACTTCTGTAAGAATCTGGAACCATTTGCAGACATCTATAAACATCTGTAAAAATCTGCAGATATCTGTTAACCTCTTTAAACACCTCCTGTAAACTTTTGCAGACATCTGTAACCATGTGCAGACATCTGTGACCATCTGCTGGCATCTGAAACCATATGTACAATTCTATAAACATCTGCAAACATCTGTAACCATCTGTAAACATCTGTAGACATCTGTAACAAATTGCAGACATCTGTAAATATCTGCAGACATCTGTAAGCATCAGCAGACATCTCTAACCATCCTCAGACATCTGTAACCATTTGGAAACATCTGTATCCATTTGCAGACATCTGTATCCATCCATCTGCAGACATCTGTAACCATCTGTAAATATCTGTAAACATCTGCAGACATCTGTAACCATCTGTAAACATCTGTCTCAATCTGAAGACATCTGTAAACATCTGTATCCATCTGCAGACATCTGTAAATATCTGTATCCATTGCAGACATCTATATCCATCTGCAGACATCTCTGAACATCTGGAACCATTGGTAAACATCTGTAACAATTTTTAGATATCCGAAAACATCTGTAAACATCTGTAACCATCTGCAGACATCTGTAACCATCTGCACACATCTGTAAACATGTGCAAACATCTCTAGCCATCTGTAAATATTTGTAACCATCTGCAAACATCTGTAGACATCTGTAACAAACTGCAGAGATATGTAAATATCTACAGACATCTCTAACCATACTCAGACATCTCTAACCATCCTCAGACATCTGTAACCATTTGGAAACATCTGTATCCATTTGCAGACATCTGTATCCATCCGTCTGCAGACATCTGTAAACATCTGTATCCATCTGCAGACATCTGTATCCATTGCAGACATCTATATCCATCTGTGAATATCTCTGAACATCTGGAATATTGGCAAACATCTGTAACAATTTTTAGATATCGGAAAACATCTGTAAACATCTGTAACCATCTGCAGACATATGTAACCATCTGTAAACAGCAATAACCATCTACACACATCCGTAAACATCTGCAAACATCTGTAAACATCTGTAACAAACTGCAGACATCTGTAAACATCTGCAGACATCTGTAACCATCTGTAAACATCTGTATCCATCTGCAGACATCTGTAAACATCTGTATCCATTGCAGACATCTATATCCATCCGCAAAAATCTCTGAACACTGGAAACATTGGTAAACATCTGTAACAATTTTTAGATAAGAATCTGGAACCATTTGCAGACATCTATAAACATCTGTAAAAATCTGCAGATATCTGTTAACCTCTTTAAACACCTCCTGTAAACTTTTGCAGACATCTGTAACCATGTGCAGACATCTGTGACCATCTGCTGGCATCTGAAACCATATGTACAATTCTATAAACATCTGCAAACATCTGTAACCATCTGTAAACATCTGTAGACATCTGTAACAAACGGCAGACATCTGTAAATATCTGCAGACATCTGTAAGCATCAGCAGACATCTCTAACCATCCTCAGACATCTGTAACCATTTGGAAACATCTGTATCCATTTGCAGACATCTGTATCCATCCATCTGCAGACATCTGTAACCATCTGTAAATATCTGTAAACATCTGCAGACATCTGTAAACATCTGTAAACATCTGTCTCAATCTGAAGACATCTGTAAACATCTGTAAACATCTGCAGACATCTGTAACCATCTGTAACCATCTGTATCCATTGCAGACATCTATATCCATCTGCAGACATCTCTGAACATCTAGAACCATTGGTTAACCTCTGTAACAATTTTTAGAAACCCGAAAACATCTGTAAACATCTGTAAGCATCTGCAGACATATGTAACCATCTGCACACATCTGTAACCATCTGCAAACATCTCTAGCCATCTGTAAATATTTGTAACCATCTGCAAACATCAATAGACATATGTAACAAACTGCAGACGAATGTAAATATCTGCAGACATCTGTAAACATCTGGAGACATCTCTAACCATCCTCAGACATCTGTAACCATTTGGAAACATCTGTATCCATTTGCAGACATCTGTATCCATCCATCTGCAGACATCTGTAAACATCTGTATCCATCTGCAGACATCTGCAGACATCTATATCCATTGCAGACATCTATATCCATCTGCAGACATCTCTGAACATCTGGAACCATTGGTAAACATCTGTAACAATTTTCAGATACCCGAAAACATCTGTAAACATCTGTATCCATTTGCAGACATCTGTATCCATCTGTAACACTCTGCAGACATCTGTAACCATCTGTAAACCACTGATACCATCTGCAGACATCTGTAAATATCAGCCACCATGTGCAGACATCTGTAAACATCTGTACACATCTGTACAAATCTGAAGACATCTGTAAGAATCTGCAACTATTTGCAGACATCTGTTAAAACCTGTGACAGTCTGTAAATATCTCTAACATCTGTAACCATCTGTACACATCTGTAAGCAGCTGCAAACATCTGTACCATCTGTAAACATCTGCAAACATCTGTAACCATCTGTAAACATCTGTATCCATTGCAGACATCTATATCCATCTGCAGACATCTCTGAACATCTGAAACCATCGGTAAACATGTAACAATTTGCAGATATCCAAAAACATCTGTAAACATCTGTAACCATCTGCAGACATCTGTAACCATCTGCACACATCTGTAAACATCTGCAAACATCTCTAGCCATATGTATATATTTGTAACCATCTGCAAACATCTGTAGACATCTGTAACAAACTGCAGACATCTGTAATATCTGCAGACATCTGTAACCATCAGCAGACATCTCTAACCATCCTGAGACATCTGTAACCATTTGGAAACATCTGTATCCATTTGCAGACATCTGTATCCATCCATCTGCAGACATCTGTAACCATCTGTAACCATCTGTATCCATCTGTAACCATCTGTAAACATCTGTATCCATATGCAGACATCTGTAAACATCTGTATCCATTGAAGACATCTATATCTATCTGCAGACATCTCTGAACATCTGGAACCATTGGTAAACATCTGTAACAATTTTTAGATATCTGAAAACATCTGTAACCATCTGCAGACATATGTAAACATCTGCTGGCATCTGTAACCATCTTTATACATGTGTAAACATCTCCAAACATCTCTAACCATCTGTAAATATCTGTAAACATCTGCAGAAATCTGTAACCATCTGGAAACATTTGTAGATATCTGTAAACATCTGTAACCATTTTCAGATATCTGTAAACATTTCTAAACAACTGCATATATTAGTAAACATCTGTACACAAGTGTAAACATCTGCATACATCTGTAACCATCTGTAACCATCTGTAGACATCTGTAACCATCTGCAGACATCTGTAACCATCTGCATATATCTGTAATCATCTGCAGACATCTGTAAACATCTGTAAACATCTACAAACATCGGTACACATCTGCAAACATCTGCTGACATCTGTAAATATGTGTAAACATCTGCAAACATCTATATCCATTTGCAGACATCTGTATCCATCTGCAGATAACTGTAACCATCTTAGACCTCTGCAACCATATGCAGACATGTGTACATATCTGCAGATATCTGTAAACATCTGCACACATCTGTAACCATCTGTATATATCTGTAACCATCTGCAGTCATCTGTAAACATCTGCAGACATCTGTAAATATCTCCTGACATCTGTTCATATCTGCAGATATCTGTAACAATCTGCAGATATCTGTACACATCTGTAAACTTCTGCACACATCTCTAAACATCTGTAGACATATGTAAACATCTGCACACAACTGTAACCATGTGTACACATATGTAACAAACTGAAAACATCTGTAAATATCTGCAGACATCTGTATCCTTCTGTGAATATCTGTATCCATCTACAGACATCTTTAAACATCTGTAAACATCTGTAAACATCTACAGATATCTGTAACCATCTGCAGACATCTGTATACATCTGTACACATCTGTAACCGTCTGCACACATCTGTAAACATCTGTAAACACCTGCAGACCTCTGTAACCATCTGCAGACATCTGTAACAATCTGTAACAATCTGCAGACATCTGTAACCATCTGTAAACATCTGTATCCATTTGCTGACATTGGTATCCATCTGCAGACATCTGTAACCATCTGGAAACATTTGCAGATATCTATAAACATCTGTAAACATCTGTAACCATTTTCAGATATCTGTAAACATTTCTAAACAACTGCATACATCAGTAAATATCTGCAGACATCTGTATACATGTGTAAACATCTGCAGATATCTTTAACCATCTGCAGACATCTGTAACCATCTGTAAACATCTGTATCCATTTGCAGATATTTGTAAACATCTGTAAGCATCTCTAAACATTTGCAGATATCTGTAAATAATATCGCATATCTGTACAAAAGTAAACATCTGCAGACATCTGTAAACATGTATAACCATCTACAGACATCTGTAAACATCTGCACATATCTGTAAATCTGTAAACATCTGCAGACATCTGTAAACATCTATGCACATCTGTACACATCTGAAGACATCTGTAAGAATCTGCAATCATTTAAAGACATCTGCTAACATCTGTAACGATCTATAAATATGTGTAAACATCTGGAAACAGCTGCTGACATCTGCAAACATCTGTAAAATTCTACAGATATCTGTAACATCTTTAAACACCTGTAAACTTTTGCAGACCTATGTAACCATGTGCAAACATCTGTAAACATCTGCTGACATCTGTACATATCTACAGATATCTGTAACCATCTGCAGACATCTGTAAACATCTGTACACATCTGTACACAGCTGAAGACTTCTGTAAGAATCTGGAACCATTTGCAGACATCTATAAACATCTGTAAAAATCTGCAGATATCTGTTAACCTCTTTAAACACCTCCTGTAAACTTTTGCAGACATCTGTAACCATGTGCAGACATCTGTGACCATCTGCTGGCATCTGAAACCATATGTACAATTCTATAAACATCTGCAAACATCTGTAACCATCTGTAAACATCTGTAGACATCTGTAACAAATTGCAGACATCTGTAAATATCTGCAGACATCTGTAAGCATCAGCAGACATCTCTAACCATCCTCAGACATCTGTAACCATTTGGAAACATCTGTATCCATTTGCAGACATCTGTATCCATCCATCTGCAGACATCTGTAACCATCTGTAAATATCTGTAAACATCTGCAGACATCTGTAACCATCTGTAAACATCTGTCTCAATCTGAAGACATCTGTAAACATCTGTATCCATCTGCAGACATCTGTAAATATCTGTATCCATTGCAGACATCTATATCCATCTGCAGACGTCTCTGAACATCTGGAACCATTGGTAAACATCTGTAACAATTTTTAGATATCCGAAAACATCTGTAAACATCTGTAACCATCTGCAGACATCTGTAACCATCTGCACACATCTGTAAACATGTGCAAACATCTCTAGCCATCTGTAAATATTTGTAACCATCTGCAAACATCTGTAGACATCTGTAACAAACTGCAGAGATATGTAAATATCTACAGACATCTCTAACCATACTCAGACATCTCTAACCATCCTCAGACATCTGTAACCATTTGGAAACATCTGTGTCCATTTGCAGACATCTGTATCCATCCGTCTGCAGACATCTGTAAACATCTGTATCCATCTGCAGACATCTGTATCCATTGCAGACATCTATATCCATCTGTGAATATCTCTGAACATCTGGAATATTGGCAAACATCTGTAAAACATCTGCAGCAATTTTTAGATATCGGAAAACATCTGTAAACATCTGTAACCATCTGCAGACATATGTAACCATCTGTAAACAGCAATAACCATCTACACACATCCTGTAAACATCTGCAAACATCTGTAAACATCTGTAACAAATCTGCAGACATCTGTAAACATCTGCAACATCTGTAACCATCTGTAAACATCTGTATCCATCTGCAGACATCTGTAAACATCTGTATCCATTGCAGACATCTATATCCATCCGCAAAAATCTCTGAACACTGGAAACATTGGTAAACATCTGTAAACAATTTTTTGCAGATAAGAATCTGGAACCATTTGCAGACATCTATAAACATCTGTAAAAATCTGCAGATATCTGTTAACCTCTTTAAACACCTCCTGTAAACTTTTGCAGACATCTGTAACCATGTGCAGACATCTGTGACCATCTGCTGGCATCTGAAACCATATGTACAATTCTATAAACATCTGCAAACATCTGTAACCATCTGTAAACATCTGTAGACATCTGTAACAAACGGCAGACATCTGTAAATATCTGCAGACATCTGTAAGCATCAGCAGACATCTCTAACCATCCTCAGACATCTGTAACCATTTGGAAACATCTGTATCCATTTGCAGACATCTGTATCCATCCATCTGCAGACATCTGTAACCATCTGTAAATATCTGTAAACATCTGCAGACATCTGTAAACATCTGTAAACATCTGTCTCAATCTGAAGACATCTGTAAACATCTGTATCCATCTGCAGACATCTGTAAATATCTGTATACATTGCAGACATCTATATCCATCTGCAGACATCTCTGAACATCTAGAACCATTGGTTAACCTCTGCAACAATTTTTAGAAACCCGAAAACATCTGTAAACATCTGTAAGCATCTGCAGACATATGTAACCATCTGCACACATCTGTAACCATCTGCAAACATCTCTAGCCATCTGTAAATATTTGTAACCATCTGCAAACATCAATAGACATATGTAACAAACTGCAGACGAATGTAAATATCTGCAGACATCTGTAAACATCTGGAGACATCTCTAACCATCCTCAGACATCTGTAACCATTTGGAAACATCTGTATCCATTTGCAGACATCTGTATCCATCCATCTGCAGACATCTGTAAACATCTGTATCCATCTGCAGACATCTGCAGACATCTGTATCCATTGCAGACATCTATATCCATCTGCAGACATCTCTGAACATCTGGAACCATTGGTAAACATCTGTAACAATTTTCAGATACCCGAAAACATCTGTAAACATCTGTAAACATCTGTATCCATTTGCAGACATCTGTATCCATCTGTAACACTCTGCAGACATCTGTAACCATCTGTAAACCACTGATACCATCTGCAGACATCTGTAAATATCAGCCACCATGTTCAGACATCTGTAAACATCTGTACACATCTGTACAAATCTGAAGACATCTGTAAGAATCTGCAACTATTTGCATACATCTGTTAAAACCTGTGACAGTCTGTAAATATCTCTAACATCTGTAACCATCTGTACACATCTGTAAGCAGCTGCAAACATCTGTACCATCTGTAAACATCTGCAAACAACTGTAACCATCTGTAAACATCTGTATCCATTGCAGACATCTATATCCATCTGCAGACATCTCTGAACATCTGAAACCATCGGTAAACATGTAACAATTTGCAGATATCCAAAAACATCTGTAAACATCTGTAACCATCTGCAGACATCTGTAACCATCTGCACACATCTGTAAACATCTGCAAACATCTCTAGCCATATGTATATATTTGTAACCATCTGCAAACATCTGTAGACATCTGTAACAAACTGCAGACATCTGTAATATCTGCAGACATCTGTAACCATCAGCAGACATCTCTAACCATCCTCAGACATCTGTAACCATTTGGAAACATCTGTATCCATTTGCAGACATCTGTATCCATCCATCTGCAGACATCTGTAACCATCTGTAACCATCTGTAAACATCTGTATCCATCTGTAACCATCTGTAAACATCTGTATCCATCTGCAGACATCTGTAAACATCTGTATCCATTGAAGACATCTATATCTATCTGCAGACATCTCTGAACATCTGGAACCATTGGTAAACATCTGTAACAATTTTTAGATATCTGAAAACATCTGTAACCATCTGCAGACATATGTAAACATCTGCTGGCATCTGTAACCATCTTTATACATGTGTAAACATCTCCAAACATCTCTAACCATCTGTAAATATCTGTAAACATCTGCAGAAATCTGTAACCATCTGGAAACATTTGTAGATATCTGTAAACATCTGTAACCATTTTCAGATATCTGTAAACATTTCTAAACAACTGCATATATTAGTAAACATCTGTACACAAGTGTAAACATCTGCATACATCTGTAACCATCTGTAACCATCTGTAACCATCTGCAGAAATCTGTAAGCATCTGCAGACATCTGTAACCATCTGCATATATCTGTAATCATCTGCAGACATCTGTAAACATCTGTAAACATCTACAAACATCGGTACACATCTGCAAACATCTGCTGACATCTGTAAATATGTGTAAACATCTGCAAACATCTATATCCATTTGCAGACATCTGTATCCATCTGCAGATAACTGTAACCATCTTAGGCCTCTGCAACCATATGCAGACATGTGTACATATCTGCAGATATCTGTAAACATCTGCACACATCTGTAACCATCTGTATATATCTGTAACCAACTGCAGTCATCTGTAAACATCTGCAGACATCTGTAAATATCTGCTGACATCTGTTCATATCTGCAGATATCTGTAACAATCTGCAGATATCTGTACACATCTGTAAACTTCTGCACACATCTCTAAACATCTGTAGACATATGTAAACATCTGCACACAACTGTAACCATGTGTACACATATGTAACAAACTGAAAACATCTGTAAATATCTGCAGACATCTGTAACCTTCTGTGAACATCTGTATCCATCTACAGACATCTTTAAACATCTGTAAACATCTGTAAACATCTACAGATATCTGTAACCATCTGCAGACATCTGTATACATCTGTACACATCTGTAACCATCTGCACACATCTGTAAACATCTGTAAACACCTGCAGACCTCTGTAACCATCTGCAGACATCTGTAACAATCTGTAACCATCTGCAGACATCTGTAACAATCTGTAAACATCTGTATCCATTTGCTGACATTGGTATCCATCTGCAAACATCTGTAACCATCTGGAAACATTTGCAGATATCTATAAACATCTGTAAACATCTGTAACCATTTTCAGATATCTGTAAACATTTCTAAACAACTGCATACATCAGTGAATATCTGCAGACATCTGTATACATGTGTAAACATCTGCAGATATCTTTAACCATCTGCAGACATCTGTAACCATCTGTAAACATCTGTATCCATTTGCAGATATTTGTAAACATCTCTAAACATTTGCAGATATCTGTAAATATCTGCATACAAAAGTAAACATCTGCAGACATCTGTAAACATGTATAACCATCTACAGACATCTGTAAACATCTGGACATATCTGTAAACATCTGCAGACATCTGTAAACATCTATCCACTTCTGTACACATCTGAAGACATCTTTAAGAATCTGCAATCATTTGAAGACATCTGCTAACATCTGTAACGATCTGTAAATATGTGTAAACATCTGGAACCAGCTGCTGACATCTGCAAACATCTGTAAAATTCTACAGATATCTGGTAACATCTTTAAACACCTGTAAACTTTTGCAGACTTATGTAACCATGTGCAAACATCTGTAAACATCTGCTGACATCTGTACATATCTACAGATATCTGTAACCATCTGCAGACATCTGTAAACATCTGTACACATCTGTACACAGCTGAAGACTTCTGTAAGAATCTGGAACCATTTGCAGACATCTATAAACATCTGTAAAAATCTGCAGATATCTGTTAACCTCTTTAAACACCTCCTGTAAACTTTTGCAGACATCTGTAACCATGTGCAGACATCTGTGACCATCTGCTGGCATCTGAAACCATATGTACAATTCTATAAACATCTGCAAACATCTGTAACCATCTGTAGACATCTGTAACAAATTGCAGACATCTGTAAATATCTGCAGACATCTGTAAGCATCAGCAGACATCTCTAACCATCCTCAGACATCTGTAACCATTTGGAAACATCTGTATCCATTTGCAGACATCTGTATCCATCCATCTGCAGACATCTGTAAACCATCTGTAAATATCTGTAAACATCTGTATACATCTGTAACCATCTGTAAACATCTGTCTCAATCTGAAGACATCTGTAAACATCTGTATCCATCTGCAGACATCTGTAAACATCTGTATCCATTGCAGACATCTATATCCATCTGCAGACATCTCTGAACATCTGAAACCATCGGTAAACATCTGTAACAAATTGCAGATACCCGAAAACATCTGTAAACATCTGTAACCATCTGCAGACATCTGTAACCATCTGCACACATCTGTAAACATGTGCAAACATCTCTAGCCATCTGTAAATATTTGTAACCATCTGCAAACATCTGTAGACATCTGTAACAAACTGCAGAGATATGTAAATATCTACAGACATCTCTAACCATACTCAGACATCTGTAACCATCCTCAGACATCTGTAACCATTTGGAAACATCTGTCTCCATTTGCAGACATCTGTATCCATCCGTCTGCAGACATCTGTAAACATCTGTATCCATCTGCAGACATCTGTATCCATTGCAGACATCTATATCCATCTGTAATATCTCTGAACATCTGGAACATTGGCAAACATCTGTAACAATTTTTAGATATCGGAAAACATCTGTAAACATCTGTAACCATCTGCAGACATATGTAACCATCTGTAAACAGCAATAACCATCTACACACATCCGTAAACATCTGCAAACATCTGTAAACATCTGTAACAAACTGCAGACATCTGTAAACATCTGCAGACATCTGGAACCATCTGTAAACATCTGTATCCATCTGCAGACATCTGTAAACATCTGTATCCATTGCAGACATCTATATCCATCTTCAGACATCTCTGAACATCTGGAACCATTGGTAAACATCTGTAACAATTTTTAGATATCTGAAAACATCTGTAACCATCTGCAGACATATGTAACCATCTGTAAACCGCTGTAACCATCTGCAAACATCTGTAACAATTTTTAGATATCCGAAAACATCTGTAAACATCTGTAACCATCTGCAGACATATGTAACCATCTGTAAACCGCTGTAACCATCTGCACACATCCGTAAACATCTGCAAACATCTGTAAACATCTGTAACAATTTTTAGATATCCGAAAACATCTGTAAACATCTGTAACCATCTGCAGACATATGTAACCATCTGTAAACCGCTGTAACCATCTGCACACATCTGTAAACATCTGCAAACATCTGCAAACATCTCTAGCATCTCTAAATATTTGTAGCCATCTGCAAATATCTGTAAACATCTGTATCCATCTGCAGACATCTGTAACCTTCTTTAAACATCTGTATCCATCTGCAGACATCTGTAAACATCTGTATCCATCTGCAAACATCTGTAAACATCTGTAATTGCAGACATCTGTGACCATCTACAGACATCTGTAACCATCTGTATCCATTTGCAGACATCTGTATCCATCTGTATCACTCTGCAGACATCTGTAACCATCTGTAGACCACTGTTACCATCTGCAGACATCTGTAAATATCAGCCACCATCTGCAGACATCTGTAAACATCTGTACGCATCTGAAGACATCTGAAAGAATCTGCAACTTTTTGCAGATATCTGTTAAAACCTGTGACAGTCTGTCAATATCTGTAACATCTGTAACCATCTGTACACATCTGTAAGCATCTGCAAACATCTGTACCATCTGTAACCATCTGCAAACATCTGTAACCATCTGGAACCATCTGTAAACATCTGTATCCATTGCAGACATCTATATCCATCTGCAGACATCTCTGAACATCTGAAATCATCGGTAAACATCTAACAATTTGCAGATATCTGAAAACATCTGTAAACATCTGTAACCATCTGCACACATCTGTAAACCTCTGCAAACATCTCTAGCCATCTGTAAATATTTGTAACCATCTGCAATCATCTGTAGACATCTGGAACCATTTGGAAACATCTATATCCACTTGCAGACATCTTTACCTATCTGTAATCATCTGTGCAGACATCTGTATCCATCTGTAACACTCTGCAGACATTTGTAGATATCTGTAAACATCTGTAATTGTAGACATCTGTAACCATCTGCAGACATCTGTAACCATCTGTAAACATCTGTATCCATTTGCAAATATCTGTAAACATCTGTAAACATTTGCAGATATCTGTAAACATCTGCATACAAAAGTAAACATCTGCAGACATCTGTAAGAATCTGTAACCATCTGCAGACATCTGTAACCATCTGTAGACATCTGTAAGAATCTGCAATCATTTCAAGACATCTGTTAACATCTGTAACCATCTGTAAATATCTGTAAATTTCTGTAAGCATCTGCTGACATCTGTAAACAGCTGTAAAATTCTATAGATGACTGTTTATATCTTTACAACTCCTTAAACTTTTCCAGACATATATAAGCATCTGTAGACATCTGAAACCATCTGTAAACATCTGCAAACATCTGTTACAAACTGTAAACATCTGTAATCATCTATACACAACTGTAAACATCTGCAGACATCTGTAACCATCTGTACACAACTGTAAACATCTGCAGACATCTCTACCCATTTGCAGATATCTGTAAACATCTGTAAACATCTGCATACATCAGTAAATATCTGCAGACATCTGTTAACTTCTGCCGACATCTGTAAACTTCTGCCGACATCTGTAACCATCTGCAGATATGTGTAACCATCGGTAAACATCTGTAACCATCTGCAGACATCTGTAAACATCTGTAACAATCTGTAACCATCTGCAGACATCTGTAAACATCTGTAACAATCTGCAGACATCTGTTTACATCTTTAAACAACTGTAAACTTTTGCAGACATATATAACCATCTGCAGACATCTGAAACCATCTGTAAACATCTGCAAACATCTGTAAAAAAACTGCAGACATCTGTTACCATCTGTAAACATCTGTAACCATCTGTAATCATCTGAAAACATCTGTTACCATCTGTAAACATCTGTAACTATATGCATATATCTGTAAACATCTGCAGACATCTGTAAAAATCTGAACATATCTGTACACATCTGTAATCATCTGCACACATCTGTAACAATCTGCAGATATCTGTTAACATCTTTAAACACATGTAAATTTTACAGACATATGTAACCATCTGCAGACATCTGTGACCATCTGTAAACATAAGCAGACATCTGTAAAAATCTGCACATATCTGTACACATCTATAAACATCTGCACTCATCTGTAACAATCTGCAGACATCTGTTAACATCTTTAAACACCTGTAAACTTTTACAGACATCTGTAACCATCTGCAGACATCTGAAACCATCTGTAAACATCTGCAAACATCTGTACACAACTGTAAACATCTGCAGACATCTCTAACCATTTGCAGATATCTGTAAACATCTGTAAACATCTGCAAACATCAGTAAATATTTGCAGACATCTGTAAACTTCTGCCGACATCTGTAAACTTCTGCCGACATCTGTAACCATATGTAAACATCTGTAACCATCTGCAGACATCTGTAACCATCTGCAGATATGTGTAACCAACTGTAAACATCTGTATCCATTTACAGACATCTGTAAACATCTGTAACCATCTGCAGACATCTGCAAACATCTGTAAAAATCTGCAGATATCTGTTAACATCTTTAAACACCTGTAAACTTTTGCAGACATATGTAACCATCTGCAGACATCTGAAACCATCTGTAAACATCTGCAAACAACTGTTACCATCTGTAAACATCTGTAACCATCTGCATATATCTGCAACCATCTGCAGACATCTGTAACCATCTGCATATATCTGTAAACATCTGCAGAAATCTGTAAACATGTGTAAACATCTGCATACATCAGTAAACATCTGCAGACATCTGTAAACATGTGCAAACTTCTGCAGACATCTGTAACCATCTGTGGACATCTGTAAACTTCTCTAGATATCTGTAACCATCTGCAGACATCTGTAAACATCTGTAACCATCTGCAGCTATCTGCAACCATCTGTAAACATCTATATCCATTTACAAACATCTGTTACCATCTGTAACCTTCTGTAAACATCTATAACCATCTGCATACATCAGTAAACATCTGCAGACATCTGTAAACATGTGTAAACTTCTACAGACATCTGTAAACTTCTGCAGAAATCTGTAACCATATGTAAACCATCTGCAGACATCTGTAACCATCTGCAGATATGTGTAACCAACTGTAAACATCTGTATCCATTTACAGACATCTGTAAACATCTGTAACCATCTGCAGACATCTGCAAACATCTGTAACAATCTGCAGATATCTGTTAACATCTTTAAACACCTGTAAACTTTTGCAGATATATGTAACCATCTGCAGACATCTGCAACCATCTGTAAACATCTGTATCCATTTACAAACATCTGTTACCATCTGTAACCTTCTGTAAACATCTATAACCATCTGCATACATAAGTAAACATCTGCAGACATCTGTAAACATGTGTAAACATCTGCAGACATCTGTAACCATCTGTATCCATTTGCAGATATCTGTAAACATCTGTAAACATCTGCAGACATCAGTAAACATCTGTAGACATCTGTAAACATGTGTAAACATCTGCAGACATCTGTAAACATCTGCAGACCTCTGTAAATATGTGTAAACTTCTGCCGACATCTGTAACCATCTGCAGATATGTGTAACCATCTGTAAATATCTGTAACCATCTGTACACATCTGTAAACATCTGTAACAAACTGCAGACATCTATAAATATCTGTAGACTTCTGTAAATATCTGCAGACATCTGTAACCATCTGCAGACATCTGTATCCATCTGTAACACTCTGCAGACATCTGTAGACATCTGTAAACATCTGTAACTATCTGCAGATATCTGTAACCATCTGCAGACATCTGTAACCATCTGCAGACATCTCTAACCATCTTCAAACATCTGCAGACATAGGTTAACATCTGCACACCACTGTAACCATCTGCAGACATCTGTAACCATCTGTATACATCTGTAAGCATCTGCAAACATCTGTACCATCTGTAAACATCTGTAACCATCTGCAGACATCTGTAACCATCTGCAGACATCTTTAAACATCTGTAGACATCTGTATACACCTGAAGACATCAATAAACATCTGCAGACATCTGTAACCATTTGCAGACATCTGTAACCTTCTGCACACATCTGTAAACATCTGCAAACACCTCTAACCATCTGTAAATATCTGTAAACATCTGCAAACATCTGTAAACATCTGTAACAATCTGCAGACATCTGAAAATATCTACAGACATCTGTAACCATCTGCAGACATCTGTAACCATCTGCAGAGACAACTCTGTAACCATCTGCAGACAACTCTAACCATCTGCAGACAACTGTAACCATTTGTAAACATCTGTATCCATTTGCAGACATCTGTATCCATCTGTAACACTCTGCAGACATCTGTAGATATCTGTAAACATCTGTAACCATCTGCAGACATCTGTAACCATCTGTAGACCACTGTTACCATCTGCAGACATCTGCAAACATCAGCCACCATCTGCAGTCATCTGTAAACATCTGTACACATCTGAAGACATCTCTAAGAATCTGAAACCATTTGCAGACATGTGTTGAAACCTGTGACAGTCTGTAAATATCTGTAAACATCTGTAACCATCTGCAGACAACTGTAACCATCTGCAGATATGTGTAACCAACTGTAAACATCTGTATCCATTTAAAGACATCTGTAAACATCTGTAACCATCTGCAGACACCTCCCCCACAGCCTGGATGTGGCTCCTCCCACTGTGGGTGTGGCCTTCTCCACAGGCCTCATAGCTCCAAACACAGCTAGATACAACCAGATGCAGCGAAAAACAGCCAGACACAAACAAAAACAGCCAGACACATCCACACACAACCAGACACAGAGAAATCCTGACACAGCCAGACACAGCCAGAAACAACCAGAAACAGCAAGACACAGTCACACACAACGAGACACAGCCAGACAGCCAGACACAAACACAACCACACAAAAGCATACACAGCCACATACAGCCACACACAAACACACACAGCCAGGCACACTCAGAGAAATCCTGACACAGCCACACACAGCCAGACACAGCCAGACACAACCAGAAACAGCAAGACACGGTCACACACAACGAGGCACAGCCAGACACAGCCAGACACAAAAACAACCACACAAAAGCATACACAGCCACATACAGCCACACACAAACACACACAGCCAGGCACACTCAGAGAAATCCTGACACAGCCAGACACAGCCAGACACAACCAGACACAAACCAACACAACTAGGCACAACCAAACACAACCAGACAAAACCAGACACAAACAACAGAGACAGACACAACCAAAGACAGACACAGCCAGACACAACCAGAAACAGCAAGACACAGTCACATACAAGACACAGCCAGACACAGCCAGACAAAAACACAACCACACAAAAGCACACACAGCCACATACAGCCACACACAACCACACACAGCCAGTCACAACCACACATATCCACACACAACCACACACAGCCACACACAATCAGACACAACCACATACAACCAGACACACCAGACACAACCACTCAGAGCCAGACACAACCACACAAAGCCAGAAACAACCAGACACAGCCAGACAAAACCACACAAAACAACACACAACCAGACAGAGCCAAACACAGCTAGACACAACCAGACATAACCTCACACAAACAACCACACACAACCACACAAAGCCAAACACAGATACACACAGCCACACACAAACACACACAATAACACAAAACACACACAACCACACAACAACCAGACAGAGCCATACACAACCAGTCCTAACCAGACATAGCCAGACACAGACACAACTAGACACAGCCAGACACAACCACACAAAGCCAGACACAGACAAAACCAGACACAGCCACACACAACCAGACACAACCACACACAACCAAACACAACCACACACAGCCAGACACAGACACAACCACACACAGCTACAAACAGCCAGACCAAGCCAGACACAGACACAGCCAGAAAGAACTAGACACAACCACACATAACCAGACAAAACCAGATACAGCCACACACAGCCAGACACAACCACACACAACCAGACACACCACACAACAACCACACACAGCTATACACAGCCAGACACAGCCAGACATAACCACACACAACCACAAACACACACAGCCAGACACAACCAAACACAACTACACACAGCCACACATAGCCAGATACAGCCAGAAACAGCACACAGCCAAACACATCCACAAAGCCACAAACAGCTAGACACAACCAGACACAGCCAGACACAGCTACACACAACCACACACACCCAGACACAACAACACACAACCAGACAGAGCAACAAACAGCCACACACAGCCACATACAGCCAGACATACCCAGACAAACCACACACAACCAGACACAATCAGACACAGTCACAAACAACCAGACTCAGCCATACACAATCAGACACAAGACCCAATCAGACACAACCACACACAGCCAGACACAACCAGACACAAACAACAGAGACAGACACAACCAGACACAGCCAGACACAACCAAAGCCAGACACAGCCTCACAGAGCCACACACAGCCAGACATAACCAAAGCCAGACACAGCCACACACAGCCAGACACAGCCACATACAACCACACAGAGACAGACACAACCACACACAACCAGACACAATCAGAGACAACCACACACAGCCACAATCACACACAGCCAGACACAATCAGACACAACCACAGACAAACACAACCAGATACAACCACACACGACCAGACACAACCACACACGATCACACACAACCACACACAGCCATATACAGCCAGAAACAACAACACACAGCCAAACACATCCACAAAGCCACACAACCAGACAGAGCCAGACATAACCACACACAACCAGACACAACCACACACAACCAGACACAACCACACACAACCAGACAAAGCCAGACACAGTCAGAGACAAACAGAAACAAAAGTACACAGCCATACACAACCACACACAACCAGACACAGCCAGAAACAACCACACACAAACAGACAGAGCTATACACAACCAGAAACAGCCAAACACAAACAAACACAGCCAGACACAACTACACAGAGCCAGACACAGCCACACATAGCCAGACACAAACACACACAGCCAGACACAGCCACACACAACCACACACAACCAGACACAGCCAGACAAAAACAGCCACAGCCACACACAACCAGACACAGCCACACACAACCACACACAACCACACACAGCCACACACAACCACACACAACAAGACATAGCCACACACAGCCACACACAACCACACACAACGAGACATAGCCACACACAGCCACACACATACAGACATAGCTACACACAACTGGACACAGCCAGATACAACCACACACAAACAAAGCCAGACACAGCCAGACAAAGCCACACAGCCAGACAAAACCAGACACAGCCAGATACAACCAGACAAAACTAGACAATGTAAGACAAAGCCAGACACAAACAGACACAGCCAGGCACAACCACACATAGCCAGACTCAGCCAGACATGACACAAGCAGACCTAGCCAGATACAACCAGACACAACCACACACAACCAGACACAGCCAGACACAACCACAGAGACAGACACAACCAGACACAACCACACAGCCAGACACAACCAGACATGACCAGAAACACCCACAACCACACACATGCAGACACAACCACACACAGCCAGACACAGCCAGGCACAACCAGACACAGCCACATACAACCACACAGAGCTAGACACAGCCAGACAAAGCCACACACAGCCAAACAAATCCACACACAAGCATTCACAACCACACACAGCCAGACACAAAAAGACACAGCCAGAAACAACCAGACACATGGACACACAGCCAGACACAACCACACATGGCCACACACACCAGACACAGCCAGAAAGAACTAGACACAGCCAGACACAACCAGACAAAACCAGACACAGCCAGACACAACCAGACAAAACAAGACATAACCACACACAGACAGACATAGCAAGACACAGCCAGAAACAACCACACACAACCACACACAGCAAGAGACAGCCAGACACAGCCACACACAACCACACACAACCAGACACAGCCAGCCAGAAAAAAATCACTCAGACACAGCCACACACAGAGAGACACAGCCAGAAAGAACCAGGAACAACCAGAGACAGCCACATACAACCACACAGAGCCAGACAGAGCCACACACAACCACACACAACCGGACACAAGATAAAACCAGACACAGCTAGACACAATCAGACACAGCAACACACAACCAGACACAGCCAGACACAACCACACACAACCAGACACAGCCACATACGACCAACACAGCCAGACACAGACACACACAGCAAGACAAAGCCAGACACAACCAAAGCCAAACACAACCAGATACAGCCAGACACACCCAGACACACCCAGACACAGCCAGACAGAGCCAGACACAACCAGATACTACCACAAACAGGCAGACACAGCCAAACACAGCCAGACACAGCCAGACACAAGCAGACACAGCCAGACACAACCACACAAACCACACACAGCCAGATACAACCAGACTCAGCCATACACAACCATACACAGACAGAAACAACCAGACACAAGTAGACACAGCCAGACACAACCACACAAACCACACACAGCCAGATACAGCCAGACTCAGCCATACACAACCATACACAGACAGAAACAACCAGACACAGACAGACACAACCAGACACAACAAAGCACAGACAGACACAACCAGACTCAACCAAACAGAACAGGACCCAACAAGACAGAGGCATACACAACCACACATAGCCAGACACAGCCACACACAAACAAATACAACCACAAACAACGAGACAGAGCATGACAGAATAAGACACAATCACACACAGCCAAATACAGCCAGGCACAGACAAACACAACAACACACAGCCAGACATAGCCACACACAGCCACACACAAGCAGACACATGGTCACAAACAACCAGACTCAGCCAGACACAGCAAGACACAGACACACAAACAGACACAAGAACACACAGCCAGACACAACCACACACAACCAGACACAGCATGAAAGAAACAGACACAGCTAGACACATCCAGACAGAGTCAGACACATCCAGACACAGCCAGACACAACCACATACAACCAGAAACAGCCAGATGCAGCCAGATACAGCCAAAAACACAACAGACACAGACACACAACCAAACACAGCTAGACAAAGCCAGAAATAGCAAGACACAGCCAGACACAACCAGACACAGACACACACAACCACAAACAACCAAACACAGCCAGAATGAATCACTCAGTCAGACACAGCCACACACAGTGAGACACAGCCAGACAGAACCAGACAGAGCCAGACACACCCAGATACAGCCAGAAACAGCCACATACAACCACACACAGCCAGAAACACCCAGACACAGTCAGACACAACCACACACAGCCAGACACATCCAAACACAGCCAGACACAACCACACACAACCACACAGCCAGACACAGGAAAACACAGCCAGACATAACCAGACACAAAAACACACAGCCAGACAGAGCCAAAGCCAGACAAAGCCAGACAAAACCAGACACAAAACCAATCAGACACAACCACACACAGCCAGACACAACCAGAAAAAAACAACAGAGACAGACACAACCAGACACAGACAGACACAACCAAAGCCAGACACAGACTCACAGAGTCACACACAGCCAGACACAACCAAAGCCAGACACAGCCAGACACAGCCACACACAGCCACACACAATCACACACAACCACACAGAGACAGACACAACCAGACACCACCACACACAAACAGACACAATCAGACATGGTCACAAACAACCAGACTCAGCCAAACACAACCAGACACAAGACCCTTAAGACACAACTACACACAGCCAGACACAACCAGGCACAAACAACAGAGACAGACACAACCAAACACAGACAGAGAGAACCAAAGCCAGACACAGCCTCACAGAGCCACACACATCCAGAAACAGACAGATACAACCAGACACAACCACACAGAGACAGACACAACCATACACAACCACACACAACAAGACACAGCCAGACACAACCACACAGCGACATACACAACCAGACACAACCACACACAACCAGACACAGCCATACACAGCCAGACACAACACCACAAGACAAAGCCAGACACAACCACACACAACCAGACACAGCCACACACAACCAAAGCCAGACACAGCTACAAAGAGCCACACAAAGCCAGACACAGGCAGACACAACCACACACAACCACAAACAGCCAGACACAACCAGAAACAAGCAGACACAAGATACCATCAGACACAACCAGACACAGACAGACACAACCAGACACAGACAGACACAACCAAAGCCAGACACAGCCTCACAGAGACACACACAGCCAGACACAACCAAAACCAGACACAGCCAGACATAGCCAGACACAACCAGACACAGCCAGAGACAACCAGACCCGACTACACAAAGCCACACACAGCCAGACACAGCCAGATACAGCCAAACACAACCAGACACAGTAAGACAAAACCAGACAGAGCCAGACAGAGCCAGACACAATCAGACTCAAACACACAGAGCCAGACATAGCCAAAGCCAGACATAGCCACACACAACCACACACAGCCACATACAACCACACACAACCAGACACAGACACACACAACAAGACAAAGCCAGACAAAACCAGACACAACCAGACACAGCCACACACAACCAAAGCCAACACAGCCACAAACAGCCACACAAAGCCAGTCACAAACACACACAACAACACAAAGCTTGACACAACCAGAAACAACCAGACAAAGGACACAAGCAGACACAGCCAGACACAAACATACACAGACAGAAAAAAACCAGACACAACCAGAAAGAGACAGACACAGACACAGACACAAGCAGACACAACCAGAAACAACCAGACACAATGAAACACAGACACAACAAGAAGAGGCAGACACGACCACACATAGCCAGACATAGCCACACACAACCACACACAAAAAGACAGAAGCACGCACAGCCAGACACATCCACACACAGCCAGACAAAGCCAGACACAGCCAGACACAGCAATACACAGCCAGACTCAACCACACACAGCCACATACAGCCAGACACAACCAAAGCCAGACACAGCCACACACAGCCAGAAACAGCCAGACACAACCAGACACAACCACACAGAGACAGACACAACCACACACAACAAGATACAGCCAGACACAACCACACAGAGACAGACACAACCACACACAACCACACACAACCAGACACAGCCAGAAACAACAACACACAGCCACACACAGCCACACACAACCACACACAACGACAAATAACCACACACAGAAAGACACAACCAGACACAAACACAGACACAACCAGACACAACCAAACACAACCACACACAGCAACACATAGCCAGATACAGCCAGAATCAACAACAAACATCCAAACACTTCCACAAAAGAACACACAGCCAGACACAACCAGACACAGTCACACACAACGAGACATAACCAGACACAGTCAGAAACAACCAAAGGCAGGCACAGCCAGACACAACCAGACACAGCCAATCAGAGCCAGACACAACCACACACAACCAGACACAGCCAGACACAACCAGACACAAACACACACAGCCAGATAAAGCCAGGCAAAGCCAGACACAACCACAGACAGCCAGACACAGACAGACACAGTCAGACACAACCAGATACAGCCACACACAAACAGACACAAGCACACACAGCCAGACACATCCACACACAACCAGACACAGAATGACAGATCTAGAAACAACCAGACACAGCTAGACAAAACCAGACACATCCAGACACAGCCAGACTCAACCACACAAAACCAGACACAGCCAGATGCAGCCAGATGCAGCCACAAACACAACAGACACAGCCAGACACAACCCGGCACAGCGAGACACAACCACACACAACCACAAACAACCACACACAGCCAGACACAACCAGTCACAGACACACTCAACCTCACACAACCACACACAACCAGACACAGCCAGACAAAAACACACAGCCAGACACAGCCACACACAGCGTGACACATCCAGAAACAACCAGAAAAAGCCAGACACAACCAGATACAGCCAGAAACAGCCACACACAATCACACACAGCCAGACAAAGCCAGACACACCCAGACACAGTCAGACACAAACACACACATTCAGACACAGTCAAAAACACCCAGACACAGCCACACACAGCCAAACACAGCCAGACACAACCAGACACAAACACACAGAGCCAGATACAGCCAGGCACAGACAGACACAACAACACATAGCCAGACATAGCCACACACAGCCACACACAAGCAGACACAATCGGACATGGTCACAAACAACCAGACTCAGCCAGACACAGCAAGACACAGACACACAAAAAGACACAAGCACACACAGCCAGACACAACCACACACAACCAGACACAGCATGAAAGAAACAGACACAGCTAGACACATCCAGACAGAGTCAGACAAATCCAGACACAGCCAGACACAACCACACACAACCAGAAACAGCCAGATGCAGCCAGATACAGCCAAAAACACAACAGACACAGACACACAACCAGACACAGCTAGACAAAGCCAGACAGAGCAAGACACAGCCAGACACAACCACACAGAGACAGACACAACCAGGCACAACCACACACAACCACACATAGCCACACACAGCCAGACACAATCACAGACAACCACAAACAACCACATACAGCCAGACACAATCAGACACAAACAGAGACACAACCAGACACAACCAGACACAACCACACATAGCCAGAAACAACACATAGCCAAACACAGCCAGACACAGCCAGACAGGAGACACAACCAGACACAGCCACACACAAACAGACACAACCAGTCATAACCAGACACAGTCAGATAAACCAAAGACAGACACAGCCAGACATAACCAGACACAGCCCATCAGAGCCAGACACAACCACACACAACCAGACACAGCCAGATACAACTAGACACAAACACACACAGCCAGATACAGCCACAAACAACCAGACACAACCACACACAGCCAGACACAGCCAGACAAAACCAGACACAGCCAAACAGAGCCAGACACAACCAGGCACAAACACACAGAGCCGGAGAGAGTCAAAGCCAGACACAGCAACACAAACCACACACAGCCAGACACAGGCAGACGCAACGACACACAACCACACACAGCCAGATATAACCAGAAACAACCAGACAAAAGTCACAAGCAGACACAACCAGACACAGCCAGACACAACCATACACAGACAGAAACAACCAGACACAACCAGACACAGACAGACACAACCAGACACAGCCAGACAAAGCCAGGCACAACCAGATACAGCCAGAAACAACCACACACAACCACACACAGCCAGACACAGCCAGACACACCCACACACAGACACAGCCAGATACTACCACACAGGCAGAAACAGACAGACACAGACAGACAAAACCAGAAACAACAAAGCACAGACAGATACAATCAGACACAACCAAATACAATAAGACACAAGACAGAGGCAGACACAACCACACATAGCCAGACATATCCAGAGACAGCCATACACAAACAGACACAACCACACAGCCAGACACAGCATGACAGATGCAGAAACAACCAGACACAGCTAGACAAAGCCAGACAGAGCCAGACTCATCCAGACACATCTCCACACAACCAGACACAGCCAGATGCAGCCAGACACAACCAAACACAGCCAGACACAACCAGAGACACAACCACACCCAACCACACAGAGCTACACACAGCCACACATAGCCAGGCACAGCCAGAAACAACAACACACAGGCAAACACATCCACAAAGCCACACACAGCCAGACAAAAACCAGACACATCCAGACACAACAAGACACAACCATACACAGCCACACACAACCAGACACAATCAGACACAACCAAAGCCAGGCACAGCCAGACACAACCATACACAGCCACACACAACCACACACAGCCAAACACATCCACAAAGCCACACACAGCCAGACAAAAACCAGACACAACAAGACACAACCATACACAGCCACACACAACCATACACAGCCAGGCACAACCACACACAACCAGACAGAGCCACACACAACCAGACACAGCCAGACACAACCAAAGCCAAACACAGCCACAAACAGCCAGACAAAGCCAGACACATCAGGACACAACACACAACCACACACAGCCAGAAACAACCAGAAACAACCAGACAAAAGACACAATCAGACACAACCAGACACAGCCAGACACAGACACAGACAGAAACAAGCAGACACAAAGACACAAAGACACACAGCCAGACACAACCAAACACAACCAGACACAACAAGACAGAGGCAGACACAACCACACACAGCCAGACATAACAGACACAGACACACACAGACACAAGCACACACAGCCAGACACATACACACACAACCAGACAGAGCATGACAGAACCAGACACACCAGACACAGCTAGACAAAGCCAGACACAGCAAGACAGACACATAGACACAAGCACACACAGCCAGACACAACCACACATAACCAGACACAGCATGATAGAACCAAACACAGCTAGACACATCCAGACAGAGCCAGACACAACCACACACAACCAGAAACAGCCAGATGCAGCCACATACAGCCACAAACACAACAGACACAGACACACAACCAGACACAGGCAGACACAACCACACATAACCAGACACAGCATGACAGAACCAGGCAAAGCCAGACACATCCAGACACAACCACACACAACCAGAAACAGCCAGATGCAGCCAGATACAGCCACAAACACAACAGACACAGCTAGACAAAGCCAGACACAGCCACACACAGCCAAACACAGCCAGAAACAGGCAGACAAAACCAAACAGAGACAGACACAACCACACACAGCCAGACACAACCAGAGCTAGACACAGCAACACACAGCCAGGCATAGCCAGACACATCCACACACAACTAGACACAGCATAACAGAACCAGAGACAACCACATACAGCCAGACAAAGCCAGACACAGCCAGACATAGCAAGACACAGCCAGATACAACCACACACAGCCACACACAGCCAGACACAACCAAAGCCAGACACAGCCAGACACAACCACACAGAGAAAGACACAATCAGACATAGTCACAAACAACCAGACTCAGCCAGACACAACCAGACACAGACAGAAACAACACAATCAGACACAACCACACACAGCCAGACACAACCAGACACAAACAACAGAGACAGACAGACACACAGAACACACAAGGACAGACACAGCCAGACACAACCACAAAGCCAGACACAGCCTCACAGACACAACCACACACAGCCAGACACAATGAAACAATCCAGACACAGCCACACAGCAGCCACAGACAGCCACACACAGCCAGACATAGCCAGACACAACCACACACAAGCAGACACAAGAGACAAACACAGTCAGACACTACAGCAGACACAGCCAAAAGACACAGACACAGCCAGATGCAGCCAGACACAGCCAGACACAAAAACAGACACATCCAGACACAACCAGACAGAGTGACACATCCAGACACAGCCACACACAGCCAGACAGAGCAGCAAACACAACCAGACACAGACAGACAACAAACACAGCTAGACAAGCCAGACATAGCCAAAGCCAGACACAGCCACACACAACCACACACAGCCAGATACAGCCAGACACAACCACACACAGACAGACACAACCAGACACAACCAGACACAACAGACACAGCCACACACAGCCAGACACAACCAGACACAGCCAGACACAACAAGACAAAACCAGACACAACCAGACACAACCAGACACAGCCAGACACAGCCAGACACAACAAAGACAAAGACACAGCACAGCCACACACAAACAGACACAACCAGTCAAAGCAGTCAGACACAAAGCCACAGCCACACTAAGCAAACACAGCTAATCACAACCACACACAACCACACACAGCCAGGCACAGCCAGACACAACCAGAAACAACCAGACAAACAGCCAGACAAGCAGACACAGCCAGACACAAACATACACAGACACACAGAAACAAGCAGACACAAGACACAAAAAGACAGACACAGCCAGACACAGCGACACAGCCACACACATCCAGACACAGACACAACCAGACACAACCACACACAACCACAAACAAACAGACACAGCCAGACACAGCCAGACACAGCCAGACACAACCAGACAGAGCCAGACACAACCCACAAGGACACAACCACATACAGACAGACACACCACACACATCCAGTCACAGCCAGTCACAGCCAGACACAGCCAGACAGCCAGACACAAACAGACACAGCCAGAAACAACAACAGACACAGCCACACACACCAGACACAACCACACAGCCACAACAAGACAGACACACCCAGACACAGCCACACACACCAGACACAGCCAGACAAAACTAGACATAACCACACACAGACAGACACAGACACACACACACATCCAGACACAGCCAGACATAAAGACATACAACCAGCAGGCAGACACAGCCAGACACATCCACAAACAGCCAGACACAACTACACACAGCCAGACAAAGCCAGACTTAGCCAGACACAACCACACATAACCACACACAACCAGAAACAACCACACACAAGAACACACAGCCACACACAGCAAGACAGCCAGTTACAGCCAGACTTAGACAGACACACCCACACACAACCAGACACAGCCAGACAAAACTAGACATAACCACACACAGACACAGACAGACACAGCCATACAAAAGCAGACATAACCACACACAGCCAGACAAAGCCAAACATAGCCTGACAAAACCAGACACAACCACACACAACCTCCAACAACCACACACAAGAACACATAGCCAGAGACAGCCAAACACAGCCAGACATAGCCAGATACATCCACACACAACCAGACACAACCAAACACAGCCACACACAAGCAGACAAAGCAGACACAGCCAGACACAACCAGACACAGCCAGACACAACCACACACAACCACACACAACCTCAACAACCACACACAAGAACACATAGCCAGAGACAGCCAAACACCAGACAGACACAGCCAGACACAGCCACACACAGCCACATACAAGCAGACAAAGCAGACACAGCCAGACACAACCAGACACAAACCACACACAACCACACACAACCAGACACAACCAGATATAACCACACACAGCCAGACACAGCCAGACACAACCATACACAACCAGACACAACCACACACAATCACACACAACCACACACAGCCACACACAATCACACACAACCACACACAGCCACACACAGCCACACACAACCAGACACAAGATACAGCCAGACACAACCACACACAGCCAGACACAGCCAGACACAGCCTGACACTATCAGACACAGCCACATTCAAGCAGACACAGCCAATACAGCCAGTCACAACCAGACAGAGCCAGACACAACCAGTCACAGCCAGACACAACCAGACAGAGCCAGACACAACAAGACACAGCCAGACACAACTAGACACAAGATACAGCCAGACACAGTGAGACACAGCCAGACACAACCAGACACAGCCGGTCAGAGCCAGACTCAACCACACACAACCAGACACAGCGAGACACAACCAGACACAAACACACAGAGACACAACTACACAAAGCCACACAGACAGCCAGACACAGCCAGACACAGCCAGACAGAACCACACACAGCCAGACAGAGCCACACACAGCCACACACAAGCAGACACAATCAGACATGGTCACAAACAACCAGACTCACCCAGACACAACCAGACACAATACAATCAGATACAACCACACCTAACCAGACACAACCAGACACAGAGAGACACAACCAGACACATCCAGAGACAACCAGACATGACTACACAAAGCCACACACACCCAGACACAGACACAGACACAGACAAACACAGCCAGACACAACCACACACACCCAGAAACAGCCACACACAGCTACACAGAACAACAAAGAGACACACAAACAGCCACACAGCCACATACAGCCAAACACACCCAGACACAACCATACACAACCAGACACAATCAGACATGGTTACAAACAACCAGACTCAGCCAGACACAAGACTCAATCAAACACAACCACACACAGCCAGACACAACCAGACACAAACAAAAGAGACAGACACAATCAGAGACAGACACAACCAAAGAGAGACACAGCCTCACACAGCCACACACAGACAGACACAACCAAAGACAGACACAGCCACACAAAGCCACACACAGCCAGGAACAGCCAGACACAACCAGACACAACCACACAGAGACAGACACAACCAAACACAACCACACACAAACAGACACAGCCACATACAGCCAGAAACAGCCAGACACAACCAGACACAACCACACAGAGACAGACACAACCAGACACATCTACACACAAACAGACACAGCCACATACAACCACACACAACCACACACAGCCAGACACAACCACAGAGCCACACAGAGCCAGAAACAACAACACACAGCCAAACACATCCAGACACAGCCAGACACAAAGAGACACAACCAGTCATAACCAGACACAGTCAGACAAACCAAAGCCAGGCACAACCAGACACAACCAGACACAGCCAATCAGAGCCAGACACAAACACACACAACTGAAGCCAGACACACCCAGACAGCCAGACACAAGCAGACACAACCACACAAAACAAGACACAGCCACAGCCAACCACACACAACCAGACACAGCCAAACACAACCACACACATCCAGACACAACTGAACAGAGCCAAATACAGCCACACAATAGGACACAACTAGACACAACCAGATGCAGCCAGACACAGGCAGACACAGTCAGACACAGACAGACACAAACAGACACAACCGAACAGAGCCAGACACTGCCACACAACCACTAACGACAACACACAACCAGACACAGCTACACACAGCCAAACACAACCACACACAACCACAAACACGCACTCATGGTACACACAGCTTGACACAGCTACATACAGCCAGACACAGCCACACACAACCACAAACAACCAGACACAACCACATACAACCAGAAACAAAATACAGCCAGACACAATCAGACACAACGACAGACAAGCACTCAGCCAGACACAACCACACACAACCACACACAACCAGACACATTCAAACACAGACATATACAACAAAACACAGCCAGGCACAGCCAGGCACAAACACAACCACACACAACCATATACGGCCACACACAACCAGACAACAACCAGACACAGCCACACACAACCAGACATAGGCAGACACAGCCACACACACCAAAATACAACCACACAACCAGACACAGCCAGACAAAACCAAACACAGCCAGACACAGTCAGGCATAACCAGACACAGCCAGACACAACAGATATAAAATATACAACCACAAAACCACACAACCACACACAGCCAGAGCCACACACAACCAAACACAACCAGACACAAGATAAAACCAGACACAGCCAGACACAATCAGACACAGCAACACACAGACACAGCCAGACACAACCACATACAACCAGACACAGCCACACACAGCCAGACCAGCCAGACCCAGACACACCCAGATACAACCACACACAACCAGACACAATCAGACATGGTCACAAACACCCAGACTCAGCCAGACACAAGACCCAATCAGACACAACCACACACAGCCAGACACAACCAGACACAAACAACAGAGACAGACACAACCAGACACAGACAGACACAACCAAAGCAAGACACAGCCTCACAGAGCCACAATCAGCCAGACAACTAAAGCCAGACACAGCCAGACATAGCCAGAAACAGCCAGACACAACCAGACACAAACACACAGAGACAGACACAACCACACACAGCCACACACAGCCACACACAGCCACACACAACCACACACAGCCAGACACAACAACACACAACCACAATCAACCACACACAGCCAGACACAACCACAGACAGAAACAACCAGACACAACCACACAGAACCACACACAGCCACACTTAGCCAGACACAGCCAGAAACAACAGCACACAGCCAAACACATCCACAAAGCCACACACAGCCAGACAAAATCATACACATTGAGACACAGCCAGACACAATGAGACACAAGCAGACACAGCCACACCCAACCAGACATAGCCAGAGAAAACCACACACAGCCACACACAACCACACACAGCCAGACACACCCACAGAAAACCACAAAGAACCACACACAGCCAGACACAACCAGAAACAAACACAGACACAACCAGACAAAACTGGACACAACCACACAGAGCCAGATACAATCAGAAACAACAACACACAGCCAAACACATCCATAAAGCCACACAGAGCCAGACACAGCCAGACACAGCCAGACACAACCAGACACAACCAGACACAGCCACACACAACCAGACACAGCCAGTCATAACCAGATACAGTCAGACAAACCAAAGCCCAGCACAACCAGACACAACCAGACACAGCCAATCAGAGCCAGACACAACCACACACAACCACACACAGCCAGACACAACCAAAGGCAGACACAGCCAGAATCAGCCAGACACAGCCAGACACAACAAAAGCCAGACATAGCCACAAACAGCCACACAAAGCCAGACACAGCCAGACACAACCACACACAGCCAGACACAACCAGAAACAACCAGACACAAGACACAAGCAAACACAACCAGACACAGCCAGACATAACCATACACAGACAGAAACAACCAGACACAACCAGACACAGACAGATGCAGCCAGACACAGACAAACAAAGCCAAACACAACCAGATACAGCCAGAAACAACTACACACAACCACACAAAGCCAGACACACCCAGACACAGCCAGACACAGCCAGATACTACTACACACAGGCAGACACAGCCAAACACAACCAGACTCAGCCACACACAACCACACACAGCCAGACACAACCAGACACAGACAGAAACAACCAAACACACACAGACACAACCAGACACAGCCAAACACAACCAGACACAGACAGAAACAACCAGACACAGACAGATACAACAGGACACAATAAGACAGAGGCAGACACAACCACACACAAAAGACACAAGCACACACAGCCACACACAACCAGACACAGCATGACAGAACCAGACACAACCAGAAACAGTGAGACAAAGCCAAATAGAGCCAGACACAACCAGACAGACACAACCAAAGACAGACACAGCCAGACACAAACAGACAAAGACAGACACAAGCAAAGCTGGACACAGCCTCACACAGCCACACAGACACAGCCAAAGCCAGACACAGCCACACACAGCCAGAAACAGCGAGACACAACCAAACACAACCACACCCAGCCAGACACAATCACAGACAACCACAAACAACTACACACAGCCAGACACAACCAGACACAAACACAGACACAACCAGACACAACCGGACACAACCACACAGAGCCACACAGAGCCAGAAACAACAACACACAGCCAAACACATCCAGACACAGCCAGACACAGCCAGACACAAGACACAACCAGACACAGCCACACACAGACACAACATCATAACCAGACACAGCCAGAAAAGAGACACAACCAGACATAGCTACACACAAACAGACACAACCAGTCATAACCAGACACAGTCAGACAAACCAAAGCCAGGAACAGCCAGACAACCAGACACAACCAATCAGAGCCAGACACAACCACACACAACCAGACACAGCCAGATACAACCAGACACAAACACACACAACCAGATACAACCTGGAACAGCCAGACACAACCACACACAGCCAGACACACCAGAGAAAACCAGACACAGCCAGAGCCAGACACAACCAAAGCCAGACACAGGCAGATGCAATGACACATAACCACACACAGCCAGACATAACCAGAAACAACCAGACAAAAGTCACAAGCAGACACAAGCAGATACAGCCAGACACAACCAAAGCCAGACACATCCAGAATCAACCAAAGCCAGACACAACCAAAGCCAGACACAGCCACAAACAGCCACACAAAGCCAGACACATCAGGACACAACAAACAACCACACACAGCCAGACACAACCAGAAACAACCAGACAAAAGACACAATCAGACACAAGCAGGCAGAGACAGACCCAACCAGACACAAAGACACACAGCCAGACACAACCAAACACAACCAGACACAGCAAGACAGAGGCAGACACAACCACACACAGCTAGACATAGCCAGACACAGCCACACACAAACAGACACAAGCACACACAGCCAGACACATCCACACACAACCAGAGCATGACAAAACCAGACACAACCGGACACAGCTAGGCAAAGACAGACACAGCCAGACACAGCAAGACACAGACACACAAACAAACACAAGCACACACAGCCAGACACAACCACACACAACCAGACACAGCATGACAGAACCAGATACAGTTAGACACATCCAGACAGAGCCAGACACATCCAGACACAGCCAGACACAACCACACACAACCAGAAACAGCCAGATACAGCCAGAAACACAACAGACACAGCCAGACACAGCTAGACAAAGCCAGACACAGCCAGACACAGCAAGACACAGCCAGACACAACCACACACAACCACACACAGCCAGACACAGAGAGACACAACCAGACACATCCACAAACAACCAGACACAGCCAGAAAGAATCACTCAGTCAGACACAGCCACACACAGCAAGACACAGCCAGACAGAACCAAACAGAGCCAGACACAACCAGATACAGCCAGAAACAACCACATACAACCACACACAGCCAGACACAGCCAAAAACAACCAGACAAAAGACACAAGCAGACACAGCCAGACACAAACATACACAGACAGAAACAAGCAGACACAACCAGAAACAGATGGACACAACCAGACACAGACACAACCAGACACAACCAGAAACAACCAAACACAACCAAACACAAACAGACACAACAAGAAGAGGCAGACACAACCACACATAGCCAGACAAGGCCAGACACAGCCACTCACAACCACACACAACCACACATAAACAGACACAGCCAGGCAGAGCCAGACACAGGGAGACACAACCAGAGAAAACCACACAAACCACACACAACCACACAGATCCACACACAGCCAGACACAACTACACACAGCCAGACACAGCTGGACACAGCCAGAAACAACCACACACAGACAGACACAGAGAAAACCACACACAGACACAACCCTACACACCCAGATAGCCAGTCACAGCCACACACAAACAAACACAACCAGACACAGCCAGATATAAGACACAGAGCCAGACACAGCCATAAACAACCAGACACAACCCCACACACCCATACAGCCAGACACAGCCACACAAGAGCAGACACAACCAGACACAGCGAGACACAAGCACACACAGCCAGACACAACCAGATACAACCACACAATGCCAGACTCAGCAAGACACAACCACACACAATCAGACACAGCCAGACACAGCTGGACAAAGCAGACACAACCATACACAGCCAGACACAGCCACACACAGCCGGACACAACCACAGACAACCAGACACAAACACACACAACCAGACACAGCTAGACACAACCAGACAAGACCAGACACAAGCAGACACAGCCAGACACAAACAGTCACAGCCACACATAGCCACACACAGCCACACAAAGACAGACACAACCACACACAGCCAGAGACACCCATACACAGCCACACAACCACACACAGCCAGACAAAACCAGACACATTCAGACACAACCAAACAAGAATAGACACAAACAGAATAGTCACAGCCAGACACAGCCACATAAAGCCACAGACACCCAGACACAGCCAGACACAACCACACACAGCCAGACAAAGCCAGACCCAGCCACACACAACCAGATATGACCACAGACAACAGAAACAACCAAAGACAACCAGACACAATCAGACACACCTACACACAGCCAGTCACAGCCACACACAACCACACACAACCAGACACAGCCAGACACAACTACACACAGCCAGACACAGCCACACACAACCACACAAAACCAGAAACAGCAAGACACAACCATACACAGCCACACAAAACCAGACACAACCAGATACAGCCACACACAAACAGACACAGCCCGATACAACCACACAGAAACACACACAACCAGACACAGCCAGACACATACACAGCTAGAAACTCCCACACACAACCAGACACAGCCAGAGTTAGACACAACCTCACACAACCACACACGACAACACACAACCAGACACAACCACAAACAGCCACACACGGATACACAAGACCACACACGACCACACACATCCAGACAATGCGAGACACAGCCAGACACAACTACACACAGCCAGACACAGCCAGACATAACCACACACAACCACAAGGGGCCACACACAACCACATATAAACAGACACACCCAGACACAATGACACACAGACACAGCCAGACAGAGCCACAAACAACCAGACACAGCCAGACACAGCCAACACAACCAGACACAACCAGACGCAGCCAGGCACAGCCATACACAATAAAACATAACCAGACATAACCACACACAGCCAGACACAACCAGATACAACCAGACAGCCAGACACAACCGGACACAAACAGACAAAGCAGACATAGCCAGAAACAGCCAGACACACTCAGACACAGTGACACACAGCCAGACACAGCTAGACACAACCACACAGAGTCACACACAGCCAGACACAACCACACACAAACAGACAGAACCACACACAACCAGACAGAGCCAGACACACCCACACACACACACAGAGCAAGACACAGCCAGACACAACCACATACAACCAGACACAGCCAGACACAGCCAGACAAAACAAGACACAACCACACACAGACACAACCACACACAGCCAGACATAACCAGACATAGCCATGCACAACCATACACAACCCGACACAGCTAGAAATGAGACACAAAAAGACAACAGCCAGACACAACCACATAGAAACACACACAGCCAGACACAGGCACACACAACCACACAAAACAACACATAACCACACACAACCAGACACACCCAGACACAGCCAGACAGAACCAGACACAGCCAGACACAACCAGACATAACCATACATGCCAAACACAGCCAGACAAAACCAGACACAACCAGATATAACCACACACAGCCAGACACAGCCAAACACAACCAAACACAGCCAAACACAGCCAGACAAAGCCTGACACAACCACACACAGCCGACACAACCAGACACAACTAGACACAGCCAGACACAACCAGATTCAGCCAGAAACAACCACACACAACCAAACACACACAGACACAACCAGACATAGCCAAAAAACAACCCAGACATAACCAGACACAGACAGACACAGCCACACACAGCCACACACAGCCAGACATAACCAGACACAACCAGATATAACCACACACAGCCAGACAGGACCACACACTGCAACACACTGCCAAAAACAGCCACACGCAACCACACACAACCACACACAGCCAGGACCAAACACACACAACCTCACACAGCTAGGCACAATCAGACACAGCCACAAAAAAACACAACCACACACAGCCACACACAACCACACACAACCACACACAGCCACACACAACCACACACAACCACACAAAACCACAAATGGCCACACACAACCACACACAACCCCATACAACCAGACACACCCAGACAGAACACATAGTCAGCCACAATCAGACAAGTTCACAAATAGACAGACACAACCACACACAGCCAGATACAACCACACAAAGCCAGACACAACCACACATAACCACACAAAGCCAGACACAACCAGACACAGCCAGACACAAGACACAACCAGACAGTGCCACAACCAACCAGACACAACCAGACACATCCACACACAACCAGACACAACCAAATGCAGCCAAACACAGCCAGACACAACGAGACACAAACAGACATAACCACATAGAGCCAGACACAACCAGACACAAGCAGAAAAACCAGACATAGCCAGACACAGCCAGACACAACCACACAGAGTCACACACAGTCAGACACAACCAGACACAACCACAAACAACCAGACAGAGCCAGACACACCCAGACACAGCCAGACACAACCACACACAATCAGACACAACCAGACTCAACCAGAGCCAGAGAAACCAGAAACAACCAGACACTGCCAGACACAACCAGATACAACCACACACAGCCAGACACAAACACACACATCAAGACACAACCAGACATAACCAGACACACCCATATGCAACCACACACAACCAGACACAGCCAGACACAGCTAGAAACAACCAGACAAAAAAAAGACACAGCCAGACAAAACCACATACAACCACACACAACCTGACACAGCCAGGCACAGCCAGACACAAGCACACACAAGAAACAACCACACCCAATCACACACAACCAAAGACAGCCACACACAACCACACACATCCAACAACAGCCACACAGAGTCAGACACACAGCCAGACCCAGGCAAACACAACCAGACACAACCAGACTAAGCCAAGATCAAGTACACACAGCCAGACACAACCACACACAACCAGGCACAAACCACACACAGCAACAGACAACCAGACACAGCCAGACACAACCAGACATAACCAAACACAGCCATACACAACAACACACAAGCAGTCACAGCTAGAAACAACCAGACACAAAAAGACACAGCCAGACACAACCAAACAACCACACACGACCAGACACAGCCACACAAAACCACACACAACCACACACAAGAAACAGCCACACACCACCACACACATCCAGACACAGCCAGATACAGTCAGACACACCAACACACAGACAGACACAGACAGACATAACACACAACCAGACATAACCAGACACAACCACACACAACCAGACACAACCAGACTAAGCTAAGAACAAGTACACACAGCCCGACACAACCATACAAAACCAGACACAACCACACACAATCACACACAACCAGGACAAACCACACACAGCCAGACACAACCATTCATAGCCAGACACAACCATACACAACTAGACACAGCCAGATAGAACCACACACAGCCAGACACAACCAGAGACAGCCAGACACACCCAGACACAACCAGACACTGGCAGACACAACCAGATATAACCACACACAGCCAGACACAGCCAGACACTGGCAGACACAACCAGATATAACCACACACAGCCAGACATAGACAGACACATTCAGTCACAACCACACACAGCCAAACACAGCCAAACACAGCCAGACAAAACCACACACAGCCAGACACAACCAGGCACAGCCAGACATAGCCACACACAACCACACAAAAACACACACAACCAGACACAGCCAGACATAACCACACACAAACACACACAAACACAAAGGGCCACACACAACCACATATAACCAGACACACCCAGACACAACTACACAGTCAGACACAGCCAGACAGAGCCACAAACAACCAGACACCACCAGACACAGCCACACACAACCAGACACAGTCAGACACAGCCACACACAACCAGACACAACCAGACGCAGCCAGGCACAGGCAGACACAACGAAACACAACCAGACATAACCACACACAGCCAGACACAACCAGACACAAACAGACAAAGCAGACATAGCCAGAAACAGCCAGACACACCCAGACACTGTGACACACAGCCAGACACAGCAAGACACAACCACACAGAGACACACACAGCCAGACAGAACCACACACAACCAGACACAGCCAGACAAACCCACACACAACAAGACACAACCAGACACAGCCAAACACAACCACACACAACCACAACCACACACAACCTCACACAATCATACACAGCCAGAGCCATAGAAAACCAGACACAACCAGACACTGCCAGACACAACCAGACAAAGACAGACACAACCAGACCTAACCAGACACAGCCATACACAACCAGACACAACCAGACACAGCTAGAAATAACGAGACACAAAAAGACACAACCAGACACAACCACATACAACCACACACAGCCAGAACAGCCAGACCCAGACAGACACAGCCAGACACAACCACAAACAACCAGACATAACCAGACACAGCCAGACACAACCACACACAACCAGACTAAGCCAGGAACAAGTACACACAGCCAGACAGAACCACACACAACCAGACACAAACCAATCACAACAACACACAACCAAACACAGCCATACACAACCAGTCATAGCCAGACACAACCACACATCTAGACACAGCCAGACACAACCACACACAGCCAGAGACAACCAAACATAGCCAAACACAACCAGACACTGCCAGACACCACCAGATATAACCAGACACAGCCAGACAGGACCACACACAGCAACACACCACCAAACACAGCCACACGCAACCACACACAGCCAGACACAACCACACACAGCCAAACACAGCCAGACACAGCCACACATGACCACACACAGCCAGGACAAAACACACACAACCACACACAACTAGACACAGCCAGACACAGACACAGACAGCCAGACAAACCACACACAACCATACACAGCCACACACAACCATACACAAAACCACACAACCACATACAACTCACAGCCACACACAACCAGACACAGCCACACAAAACTGGACACAACCTGAACAGCCAGACACAACCACACACAGACACAATCACACACAGCCAGACATAACCAGAACAGCCAGAAACAACCACACACGACCACACACACCAGACACACCCAGACACACCCAGACACAGCCAGTCACAGCCAGACAAAAACAGACATAACCACACACAGCCAGACACAGCCAGACAAAACCACACATAACCACACACAGACACAGGCAGACACAGCCAGACAGAGGCAGACAATGCCAGAAACAACCAGACACATCCAGACACAACTAGACACAACCACACACAGCCAGACACGGCCAGACACAGCTAAATACAACCACACACAGGCAGACACAGACAAACACAGCCACACAGAGACACACAAAACCACACATAACCTGAAACAACCAGATACAAGACACAACCAGACATAGCCACACACAGCCACACACAGCCAGACAAAACCAAACACAATGAGACACAGCCAGACACAACCACACACAACCAAAGCAAGAACAGTCACACACAACCAGACACAACCACACACAACCAGACACAGCCAGACACAAAAAGACACAGACAGACAAAACCAGACATAACCACACACAGACAGACATAGCAAGAGACAGCCAGACACATGCAGATACAACCACACACAACCAGACACAACCACACACATCCACATACATCCACACACAACCACAGACATATTCAGCCAGACACAACTACACACAACCAGACACAACACAGACAGACACAGCCAGACACAACCACACATAAGCAGATACAACCACACACAACCATACATGGCCAGACACTGCCAGACATAACCACATACTGCCAGACACAACCATACACAGCCAGACCAGGCCAGACACAGCCAGACATGGTCAAACACAATCACACACAACCAGACAAAACCACACACAGCCAGACACAACCACACACTGCCAGACAAAACCAGACACAATCACACACAAACAGACACAGCCACACACAGCCAGATACAAGCACAAACAGTCAGACACAACCAGGCACAGCCAGACACAACCAGACACAGCTAGACACAGCCAGACACAACTACACACAACCAGACACAGCCAACACAATTAGACCTAGCCAGACAAAAGACACAACCAGACAGAGCCAAAGCCAGACACAGTCAATCACAACCAGACACAGACACATTCAGACATAGCCAGACAAAACCATAAACAACAACACAGCCAGTCACAGCCAGAAATAATTAAACAAAACCAGACACAACCAGACACAGACAGACACAGCCAGATACAGCCACACACAACCAGACACAGCCAGACACAGACACACACATCCCGACACAGCCAGACACAGCCAGACACAATCAAACACAAATAGAGACAACCACATACAACCACACACAGCCAGACAGAGCCACACACAGCCACACACAAGCAGACACAACCACACACAACCAGACAGTCAAAGCCAACACAGACACAGCCAGACACAACCAGACACAGCCACACACAACCAGACACAGACACACACAACCAGACACAACCACACACAACCACACACAGATAGACACAACCACACAGAACCACACACCACCACACACAACCAGACAAAACCACACACAACCAAAGTCAGACTGAACCAGACATCCAGACACCACCAGAAACAGCAACAGACAGCCAGACACAGCCAGACACAACCACACACAATTTCACAAAAACATACATGTCCACACACAGCCACACACAGCCAGACACAACCAGACACAACCAGACACAACCAGGCACAGCCAGACACAACCACACACAATTTCACAAAAACATAATTTCACACAATTTCACAAAAAGCCAGACCAAGCAACACACAGACAGACATAGACAGACACAACCAGACAGAGCCCTACACAGCCACAAAAAGACAGAGCCAGACACACACAACCAGACACAGCCACACACATCCACATACATCCACACACAACCACAAACAACTACAGACATACAAAGCCAGACACAACCACACACAACCAGACATAACCAGACACAACCAGCCATAGTTAGACACAGCCAGACACAACCAGACACAACCAGACACAACCACACAAAAAACACATAACCAGACAGAGCCAGACAGAGCCAGACACAACCACACACAACCAGACACAACCACACACAACCACACACTGCCAGACATAGCCAGACACAACCAGATACAATCAGACATGGTCACAAACAACCAGACTCAGCCAGACACAACCAGACACAAGACCCAATCAGACACAACCACACACAGACAGACACAACCAGACACAAACAACAGAGACAGACACAACCAGACACAGACAGACACAACCAAAGCCAGACACAGCCTCACAAAGCCACACACAGCCAGACACAACCAAAGCCAGACACAGCCACACACATCCAGACACAGCCACACACAGCCAGACACAACCACATACAACCAGACACAGCCAGACACAACCAGACACAAACACACACAGCCAGATAAAGCCAGGCACAGCCAAACACAACCAGCCACAGCCAATCAGAGCCAGACACAACCACACAAAGCCAGACACAACCAGACACAAACAACAGAGACAGACACACAGCCAGACACAGCCACACACAGCCAGACACAACCACACAGAGACAGACACAAAAAAGCCAGACACAGCCACACACAGCCACACAGAGCCAGACACAACCACACAGAGACAGACACAACCACACACAACCAGACTCAGCCAGACACAACCAGACACAAGACCCAATCAGACACAACCACACACAGTCAGACACAAACAACAGAGACAGACACAACCAGACACAGACACAACCAGAAACAGCCAGACACAACCAAAGCCAGACACAGCCTCACAGAGCCACACACAGACAGACACAACCAAAGCCAGACACAGCCACACACAGCCAAACACAGCCACACACAACCACACAGAGACAGACACAACCAGACACAGCCAGACAAAGCCAGACACAAACAGACACAGCCAGAAACAACCAGACACAGCCAGATACAACCAGATACAACCACAAACAGCCAAACACAGCCAGACACAGCCAAAAGCAGCCACACACAACCACACACTGCAACACAGCCACACACAACCAGACACAACCAGATAGAAGACACACCAGACACAGCCAGACACAACTACACACAACCAGACACAGCCAGACACAGACACACACATCCCATCACAGACAGACACAGCCAGACACAATCAAACACAAATAGAGACAACCACATACAACCACACACAGCCAGACAGAGCCACACACAGCCACACACAAGCAGACACAACCACACACAACCAGACAGTCAGACAAAGCCAACACAGACACAGCCAGACACAACCAGACACAGCCACACACATCCAACACAACCATACACAACCAGATACAGCCAGACACGACCACACAAAACAGGAACACAACAAGACACAACCAGACACAACCACACACAGTCAGACACAACCAGTCACAGCCACACTCAACCTCACACAACAACACACAACCAGACACAGCCATACAGAAACACACACAGCCAGAAACAGCCACACACAGCGAGACACAACCAGAAAAAGCCAGACACAACCAGATACAGCCAAAAACAGCCACACACAACCAGACACACCCAGACACAGCCAGACAAAAACACACACATCCAGACACAGCCAAACACACCAAGACACAGCCAGACACAGCCAAACACAGCAGACAAAACCAGACACAAACACATAGAGCCAGACAAAGCCAAAGGCCAAAGTCAGACACAACCAGACACAAGACCAATCAGACACAACTGCACACAGCCAGAAAGAACCAGACACAAACAACAGAGACAGACACAACCAGACACAGACAGACACAACCAAAGCCAGACACAGCCTCAGAGACACACACAGCCAGACACAACCAAAACCAGACACAGCCACACACAGCCACACACAGCCACACACAGCCAGACACAGCCAGACACAACCAGACACCACCACTCACAACCAGACACAAACCACACACATCCACACATAGCCAGACACAACCAAACACATCCAGACACAGCCAGACACAACCAGACACAACCACACACAGCCAGACATAGCCAGACACAACCAGACACAGCCAGATACAACCAGACACCACCACACACAACCACACACAACCAGACACAGCCATTCACAACAACATACAACCACACAATACCATACTCAGCAAGACATACCCACACACAATCAGACACAGTCAGATACAACCACACACAACCAAACACAGCCAGAGACAGACACACCAGACACAGCCAGACACAGTCAAACACAACAAGACACAGCCAGACACAACCAGATACAACCACACAATGCCAGACTCAGCAAGACACAACCACACACAATCAGACACAGCCAGACACAGCCAGAAACAACCACAAACAGCCACACACAGACAGACACAGACAGAGAAAACCAGACACAGCCAGACGCAACCCTACACACCCAGAGAGCCAGTCACAGCCACACACAAATAGAAACAACCAGACACAGCCAGACACAAGCCTCACAGCCAGACATAGCCATAAACAACCAGACACAACCCCACACACCCAGACAGCTGGACACAGCCACACAAGAGCAGACACAACCAGACACAGCGAGACACAAGCACACACAGCCAGACACAACCAGATAAAACCAAACAATTCCAGACTCAGCAAGACACAACAACACACAATCAGACACAGCCAGACACAGCCGGACACAGCCACACACAACCAGACAAAGGCAGACACAGCCAGATACAACCACACACAACCAGGACCGCCACACACAACTAGAAACAACCACAGACAACCAGACACAGCCAAACACAGCCAGAGAAAACCAGACAGAGCCAGACACAACCAGATACAACCAGACACAGCCAGACACAGCCAGACACAACCACACACAACCACACACAACCACACACAACCACACACAACCACACACAGCCACACACAACCACACAACCACACACAGCCAGACACAGCCAGACACAACCACACACAACCAGACACAACCACACAAAATCACACACAAACCACACACAACCACACACAACCAGACACAAGATACAGCCAGACACAAATAGACATATCCAGACACAATCAGAAACAATCAGACACAACCACACACAACCAGACACAGCCAGACACAAAACCAGACACAACCAGACACAGCCAGACACAATCAGACACAAGATACAGCCAGACACAGCGAGACACAACCACACACACACACACAAGCAGACACAGCCTCACAGACAAAACCAGACACAGCCTCAACCAGACAAAACCACACACAGACCCAGGCAGACACAGCCTGACACAACCACACACAACCAAACAAACAGCCAGACAAAACCACACACAACCAGACAAAACCACACACAATCACACACAACTAGACACAAACCACACACATCCACACACAGCCAGACACAACCGGACACAGCCACACACAACCACACACAGCCAGACACAACAAGACAGAGCCAGACACAGCCACACACAACCACACACAGCCAGACACAACAAGACACAGCCATACACACAACCAAACACAAGCAGACACAGCCTCAACCAGACAAAACCACACACACCCAGACACAACCACACACAATCACACACAACTGGACACAAACCACACGCAAACAACATACAATCACACACAGCCAGACAGAACCACACACAACCAGACACAATCACACACAACTAGACACAAACCACACACATCCACACATAGCCAGACACAACCAAACACATCCAGACACATCCAGACACAACCAGACACAACCACACACAGCCAGACACAACCAGACACAGCCAGACACAGCCAGACACAACCAGACACACAGCCACACCACAAAAACACATCCAGACACAGCCAGATACAACCAGACACATCCACACACAACCAGACACAACCACACACAACCACACACAACCAGACAGAGCGAGACACAACTAGATGCAGCCAAACACAACCACACCACCATACACAGCCAGATACAACCAGAAACAGCCACACACAGCCAGACACAGCCACGCACAACCACACACAGCCAGACACAAGACAGAGCCAGACACAGCCACACACAACCACACACAGCCAGACACAACCACACAGAACCAGACACAGCCAGACACAGCCAAACACAGTCAGACAGAATCACACACAACCTGACACAGACACAGCCAGACAAAGCCAGACACATAGAGACACAGCCAGACACAAACACACATGGCCACACACACCAGACACAGCCAGACAGATCCAGAAACAGCCAGACAAAACCAGACACAGCCAAACACAGCCAGACAAAACAAGATATAACCACACACAGGCAGACACAGCCAGACAAAACCAGACATAACCACACAGACATACACAGCCAGACCCGACCACACACAGCCACACACAGCCAGACACAACCACCTACAAGCACACACAGCCAGTCACAGCCAGACACAGCCAAAGCCACCCACAAGTAGACACAACCACACACAGCCAGGCACAGCCAGACACATACAGACACAACCAGAAACAACCAGCCACAGCCAGTCACAACCAGACACACCAGACAGAGTCACACACAACCAGACACAACCAGACACAGCCAGACATAGCCACACAAAACCAGACAATGCAAGACAAAGCCAGACACAACCAGACACAGCCAAACACAGCCAGACAAAACAAGATATAACCACACAGACATACACAGCCAGACCCGACCACACAGCCACACACAGCCAGATCCAACCACAGATGGCCACACACACCAAACACAGCCTGACACAGTCAGACATAGCCAGACACAGACAAACACAATGAGACACAACCAAATACAGGCAGACACAGCCAAACACAGACACACACAACCACACAGAGGCAGACACAGCTAGACACAGCCACACACAGCCAAACACAAACAGACACACCAGATAGAAGAAACAACTAGACAAGCCAGACACAGCCACACACAACTTGACACAACCAAACACAGCCAGACACAGCCAGACACAATACATACAGCCAGACAAAGTCAGACACAATCAGACACAACCAGACACAGCCAGACACAACCAGAAACAGCCAGACACAAACACACACAACCAGACACAGCCAACAACAGCCATACACAATACACACAGCCAGACACAGCCAGACAAGCCAGACAAAGCCACTTAGCCAGACACAACCACCTATAACCACACACAACCACACACAAGAACACACAGCCAGAGACAGCCAGACACAGTCAGACACAACGAGACACAACCAGACACAAAAAGACACAAACAGCCAGGCAGAAACACACACGGCCTGACACAGCCAAACACAACCAGGCAGAGCCAGACATAACCAGACACAACCACCTACAAGCACACACAGCCAGTCACAGCCAGACACAGCCAGACACAGCCAGACAAAGCCACACACAGCCAAACACAGCCACCCACAAGTAGACACAACCACACACAGCCAGACACAACCAGACACAACCAGAAACAACCAGACACAGCCAGACACAACCAGACACAACCACACATGACCACACACACCAGACACAGCCAGACACAACCAGACACAATCACACATGGCCACACACACCAGACACAGCCAGACAAAAGCAGACATAACCACACACAGACAGACAGAAACAGACACAGGCAGACAACTCTTGAAACAACCAGACAGAGCCAGACACAGCCAGAAACAGACAGAGCCAGTAACACCAGACACAGCCAGACAAATCATTCACAACCAGACACAACCAGACAAAGCTACACACAACCAGACACAGCCAGATTTAGCCAGACACAAACAGATAGAGACAGACACAACCACATAGAGACAGACACAGCCAGACACATCCACAAACAGCCAGACACAGCCACTCACAGCCAAACACAGCCAAACACAGCCAGACACAACCACACAAAAGAAAACACAGCAGAGAGAGCCAGACACAGCCAGACACAACCACACATGGCCACACACAGCCAGACTCAGCCAGACAAAGCCAGACACAGCCATACACAATACACAACCACACACAGCCAGACACAATCAGACACAGCCACACACACCAGACACAGCCAGATACAGTCAGACACAACCAGAAACAGCCAAACACAGCCACACACAACCAGACACAACCACACACAGCCAAACACAGGCAGACACAGCCAAACATAGCCACACACAACCACACACAGGCAGACACAGCCAGACACAGCCACACACAACCAGACACAACTAGATAGAAGACAAAACCAGACACAGCCAGACACAGACATAAACTGCCACACACACCACACACAGCCAGACACAGCCAGACACAGCCAGATAAAACCAGACATAACCACACACAGACAGACATAGCAAGACACAGCCAGACACAGCCACACACAAACAGACACAACCACAAACAGCCAGACACAACCAGACAGAGCCAGAAAAAAAACCACACACAACCACAGACACCAGACACAGCCAGAAACAACCAGACACAGCCAGTCACAGCCAGGCAAAACCAGACATAACCACACACAGCCAGACACAGCCAGACAAAACCAGACACAACCACACACAGACAGACACAGAGAAACATAGCCAGACACAGGCAGACAACAGGAGGAACAACCAGACACAGCGAGACACAACCACACACAACCACACACAACCAGACACAGCCAAACACAGCCAGAGAAAACCAGACACAGCCCAACACAACCAGATACAACCAGACACACCCAGACACAGCCAGACACAACCACACATAACCACACACAACCAGACACGGCCACACACAACCAGACACAGCCAGAGAAAACCAGACACAGCCAGACACAACCAGATACAACCAGACACAGCCACACATAACCAGACACAGCCAAGCCCAGGCAGACACAGCCAGACACAACCAAACACAATCACACACAACTGGACACAAACCACACACAACACACAACCACACACAGCCAGACACAACCACACACACAAGACAGACAAAACCACACACACCCAGACACAACCACACATAACCAGACACAGCCAAACCCAGGCAGACACAGCCAGACACAACCAAACACAATCACACACAACTGGACACAAACCACACACAACAACACACAACCACACACAGCCAGACACAACCACACACAACCAGACAAAACCACACACACCCAGACACAACCACACATAACCAGACACAGCCAAACCCAGGCAGACACAGCCAGACACAACCACACACAATCACATACAACTGGACACAAACCACACACAACAACACACAACCACACACAGCCAGACACAAATTACACATACAACCAGACAAAACCACACACAGCCAGACACAACCACACATAACCAGACACAGCCAAACCCAGGCAGACACAGCCAGACACAACCAAACACAATCACACACAACCGGACACAAAACCACACACAACAACACACAACCACACACAGCCAGACACAACCACACACAACCAGACAAAACCACACACACCCAGACACAACCACACATAACCAGACACAGCCAAACCCAGGCAGACACAGCCAGACACAACCACACACAATCACACACAACCGGACACAAACCACACACAACAACACACAACCACACACAGCCAGACACAACCACACACAACCAGACAAAACCACACACACCCAGACACAACCACACATAACGAGACACAGCCAAACCCAGGCAGACACAGCCAGACACAACCACACACAATCACACACAACTGGACACCAACCACACACAACAACACACAACCACACACAGCCAGACACAACCACACACAACCAGACAAAACCACACACAGCCAGACACAACCACACATAACCAGACACAGCCAAACCCAGGCAGACACAGCCAGACACAACCACACACAATCACACACAACTGGACACAAACCACACACAACAACACACAACCACACACAGCCAGACACAACCACACACATCCACACACAACCACACACAGCCAGACACAACCACACATAACCAGACACAAACCACACACAACCAGACACAACCAGACACAAGACACAACCAGTCACAGCCACACACAGCCACACAGCCACACACCCTGACCCCGGCCTCTGGGCAGCCTGACAGCGCTGACCCCTGACCGTGTTGACCCCTGACCCCGGCCTCTGGGCAGCCTGACAGTGCTGACCCCTGACCCTGGGCAGCCTGACAGCGCTGACCCCTGATCCCCTGACAGCGCAGACCCCTGACCCCTGACCCCAGGCAGCCTGACAGCCCTGACCCGACCCCAGCCTCCCTGACCGCGTTGACCCCTGACCCGGCCTCCCTGACAGCGCTGACCCCTGACTCCGGCCTCCCTGACCACGTTGATCCCTGACCCCTGACCCCGGCCTGCCCCACAGCGCTGACCCCTGACCCCCGGGCCCTCAACTGCCACCTCGGAACCCCGAGCGGGTGCTCAACTGCCGGGCAGGGCCCAGCGCTGGCCCAGGCCCCGGGGGCCCCAGGGACCCGCTCAGATGTCTCTGGGGACCCGGATGGGGGTGACGAGGGGGACGGGGGATGGGAGGGATGGGGGCGTGGCCTCCCCCGAACCCCAACTTCCCGTCTTCTTCCTCTTTGACCACGTGATCCCGGAGGAAAACAGACGTGGGGGGAAATTGGGGGACGTGGGGGGATCGGGACGTGGGGGGATCGGGGGGATTTGGGGGAATTTGGGGGATGTGGGGGGTTTTGGGGGGGAGGGAGGGGACCCCCTTCGAGGGGGGCCCTGACCTCAGAGAAATTCATCAACGTCTGTCTCCCCCGTTGGGGTCGGGATCTTGGGGGGGGCGGGGATGGGGAGGAGCCAGCCCACCCCCCCTCTTTCCCCCCACATCCCCTCTATGTCCCCCCCAATTCCCCCCACGTCCCTCCAATTCCCCCCACATCTCCCCAATTCCCCCCACGTCCCCCCAATTCCCCCCACATCCCTCCAATTCCCCCCACATCTCCCCAATTCCCCACGTCCCCCAATTCCCCCCACGTCCCCCAATTGCCCCACATCCACCCACCCCCCCACATCCCCCAATTTCCCCCACATCTCCCAATTTCCCCACATCCCCCAATTTCCCCCACATCCCCCAATTCCCCCACGTCCCCCAATTCCCCCATCTCCCCAATTTCCCCACATCCCCCAATTCCCCACATCCCCCAATTTCCCCACATTCCCCAATTCCCCACATCCCCAATTTCCCCACATCCCCCAATTTCCCCACATCCCCCAGGTCCCTCCAATTCCCCCCATCCCCCCAGGTCCCCTAACTCCCCCCACATCCCCAAATTCCCCCCCAAGTCCCCCCAGGTCCCTTCAATCCCCCCACATCCCCCCAATTCCCCCCCACATCCTCCCAATTCCCCCTCTGGGGTAGGGATATGGGGGGCCTGGTGGGGTCTGGGGACAGGGATGACGGGGGAGAAGCCAGCTTCCGGGCAGCCGTCCCCAATTCCCCTCTACGTCCCCCCACATCCCCCCAATTCCCCCCCACCTCCCTGCTGCCCGCTCCTCCTCCTCCTCCTCCTCTCATCCGGATGTGTTGGGATGGGAGAGGGTCGTGGGGGGGCGGGGTGTGCGGGGGAGGGGCCTAGGACCCCCCCATGTCCCCACGTGTCCCCCCGTGTCCCCTCCTGACCCCCATGTCCCCCTGGGTCACCCCCCCTGGGAGAACAGCCTCTTGGCGGGATTCGAACCGCCGGGGCTTTGGAGGGGGGGTGTAGGGGGGCGGGGGGTGGGGGACCCCCATCCCGGGGTCCCCTCTTCTGTGTCCGCATGCCCCCGGTCCCCCCCATCCCGGGGGGACCAGATGGGCCCCTTCCTGCCTTTCTCTGTCTATTGCTTGAAGGGCTGTCGGCCATCTTACCTTTCAAGGGAGGTCGGCCATCTTTGTCGGCCATCTTTCTTCTTTAGTCCGCAAGGTCGGCCATCTTTGTCGGCCATCTTTACTCCTTCAAGAGAGGAGGTCGCCATCTTTCCTTCTTCAAGAGAGGAGGTCGGCCATCTTTCCTTCTTCAAGAGGCAAGGTCGGCCAGCTTTATTCCTTCAAGAGACAAGGTCGGCCATCTTTAGGGTCGCTACCCCTCCCCTCCCCACCCACGGGGAACGAAATTCTTGATTCTTCACAGTCTGGCCCAAGCTTTGCCTCTCCCCTCCCCCTTCTCCCTCCCCCCTGCCCCCCCCCTCCACGAGGGCCCTTCCCTGTCGCTCTCTCAGCCTCGGGGGGGGGACCCGCCTGCCCCCTCTCCCCTCCCCCCAGCCCGTGCGCTCATTTTTTTGGTTTCTTAGTAGCGGGTTGTGACCCGGGGTGACAGTTGCTGAGGCGGGAGGTGGGGACGCGCCCTCCCTCCCCCCTCTTTCTCTCTCTCTCTGGGTACGAGAGAGAGCCCACCGGGGGGGCGAGGGCACCCCAGTGAGGGGAACGGGGACCGTGACGTGGGTCCCAGTAAGGGGAACAGGGGCCGTCTCTGTCCTAGTAAGGGGAACAGGGACCATGTATGACTCAGTAAGGGGAACAGGGGCCGTCTCTGTCCCAGTAAGGGGAACGGGGACCATTTCTGGTGTGAAGTGTGTCCTAGTAAGGGGAACAGGGACCATCTCTGACCCAGTAAGGGGAACAGGGACCATCTCTGACCCAGTAAGGGGAACAGGGACCATCTCTGACCCAGTAGGGAGAACAGGGACCATCTCTGGCGGGAAGTGGGTCCCAGTAAGGGAAACAGGGACCGTCTCTGGCAGGAAGTGGGTCCCAGTAAGGGGAACAGGGGCCGTCTCTGGCGTGAAGTGGATCCCAGTAAGGGGAACAGGGGCCGTCTCTGACCCAGTAAGGGGAACAGGGACCATCTCTGGCATGAAGTGGATCCCAGTAAGGGGAACAGGGGCCGTCTCTGACCCAGTAAGGGGAACAGGGACCATCTCTGGCGTGAAGTGGGTCCCAGTAAGGGGAGCAGGGGCCGTCTCTGACCCAGTAAGGGGAACAGGGACCGTCTCTGTCCTAGTAAGGGGAACGGGGGCCGTGTCTCTGGCATGACGTGGGTCCCAGTAAGGGGAGGCAAAGAGATGATGATGATGATGATGACTGACTGTAACCCCCCGCCGGGAAGCTCACGCGTGTGTGCACACGTGCCCGGGAGGGTCGGGGAGGTGGGGGGAGGACGGATGGGAGGACGTCCTGCCCACGGCGGAGTTTACGGGGCATTGGGGGAGGGACCTTCAGGCAGAGGTCGTCCCCCCACCCCACCCCCATGAACGTCACGTCCAACCCACCGAGGACCCGGACATGGACACGCGTGCCCCCGGGTCGCCTACGAGATCAGGAGCGTCTCTGACAGGGCGGAGGGGGCTGGGACGGGGGTCCCCGAGGGGCAGTTTCCCAGCATGCCCCAAGGTCCCCGATCACGCCAAGATCATGCCAAGATCACACTTGGTCACACCCGACGTGCGTGCCGTGGAGCGTGTGCGCCCAAACTTAGACGTGAGCCAGGGTGGGGGGGTCCCCTGGGGCACAGTTTCCCAGCATCCCCCGCGGCTCACCCCCATCATGCCCCCATCACGCCCCGATCACGCCCAGTCACACGTGATCACACGGGATGTGCGTGCCGTCCCACTTAGACGTGAGCTGGGGTGGGGGACCTGGGATGGAGGGGCCCGGAGGGGGGACCCCGGGGTGCAGAGAGTTTCCCAGCATCCCCCGCAGCCCCCCATCTTGCCCCCGTCACGCCAAGATCATGCCCAGATCACATATGATCATACCATCCACCCTTAGACATGAGTGGGGGGGGAACCTGGGACGGGAGGGGGGTCCTGGAGGGGGGGACCCCGGGACAGAGAGTTTCCCAGCATCCCCCGCGGCCCCCCATCACGCCCCCGTCACGCCCAGATCACGCACGGTCACGCGTGGGCACCATCGTGCAAATGTCATGCCTTCTGCCGCTTAGATGTGAGCTGGGGTGGGGCTGGGCCTGGGGGCCCGGGGGCCCCGCCCACCCCCGTGGGGAGGGGAGTGTCCCCACCACGACCCCCCACGACCCCCCCACGCGCCAGGTCGGTTCGCGCTACTGGAAAGTTGCACGCTGCCAGCCGGGTCACGCCGTGGTCACGCGTGGTCAGGCGTGGGGGCGCCCACGCAAGCACGCACGCGCATGGAAGGAAGAGAGTGTCCTGGGGGGACGCGCGTGGGGCGTCTAGGCAGAGGCCCCACCCCACGAACCCCCCACAAACCCCCACGAACCCCATGAACCCCCACGACCCCCCACGACACCCCACGGGGGCCCCTAAGAGCAGCAGAAACCCAAACAGGAGGCCCCGACGGGGGGGGACACGGACACGCCCCCCCACATGCCCCTACATGCCCCCACTCCACGCGCCCCCCTCCACGCGCCCACCATGACGGCCCCCGCGTGGGGAGGGGGAGCGGCGTGCCCACGCACACATGGAAAAAAATGTGTCACCAGGCCAAGATGGCCCCCGGGTGCCCGGGGCCCACAGGAAACGGGGAGGTCGGGGCATGGCCACGCCCACGGGCCCTCGTGTGTGCGCCCCCCTGGGGGGTCGAGTCCAGGGGGAGGTCGCCCAGGGACGGGGCCCACGCGTGGGGAAACACGCGTGGGGAAGGAGGGAGCGAGAATCATGCGTGAGAAGGGAGTGAAAAATCACAGGTGAAAAATCACGTGTGAACAGTGGACGGTGAAAGTCACACGTGAAAACAGGAAGTCACGCGTGAACAGAGGGGAGCGAGAATCGCGCGAAAAGTAGGTGTGAAAACCACGCGTGAACACGGGTGCAAAAGTCACATGTGAAAATCACGTGTGAACAGAGGGAGAGAAAATCACGCATGAAAAGGGAGAAAGTCACGCGTGAACAGAGGGGGATGAAAGTCACGCGAGAACAGAGGGAGTAAAAAACCACGCGTGAACAGAGGGGAGGGGCGAAAGCCAGGCGCGAAAAGGGAGTGAAAGAAACTCACATGTGAAAACCACGCGGGAAGAGGGGGAGCGAGAGTCACTAGTGAAAAGGGAGTGAAAGTCATGCGAGAATCACGCGGGAGGAGCGGGGGGGGCGAGAGTCACGCGTGATGAAAAGCAGGTGTGAAAATCACACGTGGACGTCGCGTGGGGGACAAGCCCGAGTCGCCCCCACCTCTACGGCGTCGGGTCGGGGCGAACACGCTACCGGAAGGGGTGGACACGCGTGATCGAGGGGGACGATGGCCGTCGAGGGGGACAAACGTGATCGAGGGGATAATGGCCGTCGAGGAGGACACTGGCCATCAAGGGGGACACGCGTCGGAGATGGACACGCGTGATTGAGAGGGACACATGTGATTGAGGGGATGGTGGCCGTCGAGGGGGACAGTGACCATCGAGGGGGAGAGCAGCCATCCGGGGCCATCGAGGGGCCATCGAGGGGACAGTGGCCATTGATGGGACAATGGACATCGAGGGGGACAGTGGCGATCGAGGGGGACAATGGCCATCGAGGGGGACAGTTGCTGTCAAGGGGGACAGTGGCTATCGAGGGCCATCAAGGGGACAGTGGCCATCGAGGAGGTTAGAGGCCATCGAGGGGACAGTGGCCATCGAGGAGGACAGTGGCCATCAAAGGGGACAGTGGCCATCGAAGGGGACAGTGGCCATCGAGGAGGACAGTGGCCATCGAGGGGACAGTGGCCATCGAAGGGGACAGTGGCCATCGAGGAGGACAGTGGCCATCGAGGGGACAGGGGCCATCGAAGGGGACAGCGGCCATCAGGGGGGACAGTGGCGATCGAGGGGGACAGTGGACATTGAGTTGGACAGCGGCCATTGAGGGGAACAGAGGCCATGGAGAGGACAGCGGACATCGAAGGGGACAGTGGCCATCGAGGGAGACGGTGGCCACCTAGGGGAAACAGCAGCCATCGAGGGGACAGTGGCCATGGAGGGGGACAAACGTGATCGAGGGGATAATGGCTGTCGAGGAGGACACTGGCCATCAACCATCAAAGGGGACACGCGTCGGAGATGGACACGCGTGATTGAGGGGGACACATGTGATTGAGGGGATGGTGGCCGTCGAGGGGGACAGTGACCATCATGATTGAGGGGGGGACAGTGGCCATGGAGGAGAACAGAGACCATTGAGGCGGACAGTGACCATCGAGGGGAGACAGCCATCGGGGCCATCAAGGGACAGTGGCCATTGAGGGACAGTGGACATCGAGGGGGACAGTGGCCGTCGAGGGGGACAATGGCTGTCAAGAGGACAGTGGCTATCGACAGTGGCCATCGAGGAGGACAGTGAGAGGGGACACATGTGATTGAGGGGATGGTGGGAGGACACTGGCCATCAAGGGAGGGGATGGACAGTGTGATTGAGAGGGACCATGTGATTGAGGGGATGAGGCAGCCAGTGACCATCGAGGGCCATCATCAAGGGGACAGTGGCCATTGATGGGACAGTGGACATCGAGGGGGACAGCAGCCATTGAGGGGACAGTGGCCATCGAAGGGGACAGTGGCCATCAAGGGGACAGTGGCCATCGAGGAGGACAGTGGCCATCGAGGGAGACAGTGGCCACCTAGGGGGAACAGTGACCATTGAGGGGACAGTGGCCATCGAGGGGGACAGTGTACATAGAGTTGGACAGCGGCCATTGAGGGGGACATAGGCCATGGAGGGAACAGCGGCCATCGAGGGGAGAGTGGCCATGGAGGGGGACAGTGGCCATGGAGGGGGACAAACGTGATCGAGGGGATAATGGCCATTGAGGAGGACACTGGCCATCAAGTGGGACACACATCGGAGATGGACACGCCTGATTGAGGGGGACACAAGTGATAGAGGGGATGGTGGCCATCGAGGGGGAGAGCAGCCATCGGGGGCCATCGAGGGGACAGTGACCATCGAGGAGGACAGTGGCCATCGAAGGGACAGTGGCCATCGAGGAGGACAGTGGCTATTGAGGGAGACGGTGGCCACCTAGGCCGTCGAGGAGGACACTGGCCATCAAGGGGGACACACGTCGGAGATGGACACATGTGATTGAGGGGATGGTGGCCGTCGAGGGGGACAGTGACCATCGAGGGGGAGAGCAGCCATCGGGGGCCATCGAGGGGACAGTGGCCATTGATGGGACAGTGGACATCGAGGGGGACAGTGGCCATGGAGGGGGACAGCAACCATTGAGGGGAACAGCGGCCATCGAGGGGACAGTGGCCATCGAGGAGGACAGTGGCCATCAATGGGGACAGGGGCCATCAAGGGGACAGTGGCCATCAAAGGGGACAGTGGCCATCAAGGGGACAGTGGCCATCAAAGGGGACAGTGGCCATCGAGGAGGACAGTGGCCATTGAGGGGACAGTGTACATTGAGTTGGACAGCGGCCATTGAGGGGGACATAGGCCATAGAGGGGACAGCGGACATCGAGCGGGACAGTGGCCATTGAGGGAGACTCTGGCCACCTAAGGGGAACAGCGGCCATCGAGGGGACAGTGGCCATGGAGGGGGACAAACGTGATCGAGGGGATAATGGCCGTCGAGGAGGACACTGGCCATCAAGGGGGGCACGCGTCGGAGATGGACACACGTGATTGAGAGGGACACATGTGATTGAGGGGATGGTGGCCGTCGAGGGGGACAGCAGCCATCGAGGGGACAGTGGCCATCGAAGGGGACAGTGGCCATCGAGGGGACAGTGGCCATCAAGGGGACAGTGGCCATCAAAGGGGACAGCGGCCATCGGAGGGGACAGTGGCCTTGGAGGGGGACAAACGTGATCGAGGGGATAATGGCCGTCGAGGAGGACACTGGCCATCAAGGGGGACATGCGTCGGAGATGGACACGCGTGATTGAGAGGGACACATGTGATTGAGGGGATGGTGGCCGTCGAGGGGGACAGTGACCATCGAGGGGGAGAGCAGCCATCGGGGGCCATCGAGGGGACAGTGGCCATTGATGGGACAGTGGACATCGAGGGGGACAGCGGCCATCGAGGGGGACAGTGGCTGTCGTGGGGGAGAGTGGCCATCCAGGGGGACAGTGGCCATCCAGGGGAACAGCGGCCATTGAGGGGGACAGCGGCCATCAATGGGGAGAGTGGCCATCGAGGGGGACAATAGCCTTGGAGGGGACAGTGGCCATCGCTGGGGATAATGGCCATAGAGCGGACAGTGGCCATCGAGGGGGACAATGGCCATAGAGGGGACAGAGGCCATTGTGGTGGGACAATGGCTGTCGAGGGGGACAGTGGCCATCAAGGGGCAGCGGCCTTCGAGGGGGACAGTGGCCATCAAGGGGGACAGAGGCCATCGAGGGAGACAGTTGCCGTCGAGGGGGACAGTGGCCATCGAGGCAGACAATGGCCATCGAGGGGGGACAAGGGCCATCAAGGGGACACTTGCCTTTGAGAGGGACAGTGGTCATTGAAAGGGACAGTGGCCATGGAGGGGGACAGTGGCTGAGGGCCATGGAGGGGGACAGCGGCCTTTGGGGGGACCAGAAGGGGGATTCCCCCGACGGGTGCGGTGGGGGGGGAAGGAGATTGGCAAGAGAACGACGAGGTTTCCCGAGCTGGACCGTTTTGGGGGGATGACTCCTCCCCTCCCGTGGGGGGGTGACCCTAACCCTCCCCCATCCCCGCCCGGACCCCCCCATAGCCCCGCCCTCCCCCTGGAATGCGGAAAAGTGTGGCGGACGGTCGGACCCCGGGCTCGTCCTCGGGGAGGGACGGGCTCGGGGGGAGGGGGACGGGTCCCCCCAGAGACCCCGGGGTCTGGGGGGCAAGATGGCGGCCGCCCCAGACCCCAGGCCCAGGACCCGCCTCCGCTGTTGTGAAGATTAAATGGGTTCGGGTCCTCCCCTGGGGTGTCCTGGGTTGGGGGGACAAGATGGCGGCCGCCCTGGGGTCACCCTGGTTGTGGAGACAAGATGGCGGCCACCCTGGGGTGCCCCGGGTCAGGGGGGACAAGATGGCGGCCGCCCTGGAGAAACAAACATGGCCGCCATGGAGAAGCAAACATGGCCGCCCTGGACAGACAGACATGGCCGCCATTGAGCAACATGGCTGCTGTGGAGAAACAGACATGACTGCCATGGAGAAACATGGCCGCCCTGGAATAATAAACATGGCCGCCCTGGACAAACACATGGCCGCCCTTGAGAAACATGGCCGCCGTGGAGAAACAGACATGGACAAAAACATGGCCACCCTGGACAAACATGGCCACCCTGGAGAAGTAAATATGGCCGCCCTGGACAAACAAACATGGCCGCCATTGAGAAACATGGCCACACTGGACAAATATGGCCGCCGTGGAGAAGCAGACATGGCCGCCCCGGACCAGTGCTCCCCCCCTTCACCCGTTCAACAAGGAAATGTTGAGAGACACGCGGAAAGGGGTGGAGAAAACAAGCCACGCCCCCCCAGAGGCCCCGCCCACCTCTAGCCACACCCCAGCCACGCCTTTACCTAAGAGACTTTGAAAGGAGGAAGATGTCGCCGCAAACACGGGACAGACAGGGAGGAGGGAGGAAGGGGAGGAGGAGGAGGAGAAGGAGGAGGAGGAAAAGGAGAAGGAGGAGGAGGAGGAGGAGGAGGAGGAGAAGGAGGAAGAGTAGGAGGAGAAGGAGGAGGAGGAGGAGGAGGAGGAGAAGGAGGAAGAGGAGGAGGAGAAGGGAGGAGGAGGAGGAGGAAGGAGAGGAGGAGGGAGGGGAGGAGGGAGTTGGGGCAGCCCCCGCTATAACCAGAGCCTGTCAGGGCCCAGCCTGGTCACGAACCGGCCGGTCCTCGGCCCGAGGTGGCTGGAGGTTTTCAGTGGAGAATGGGCCGGGACCCGGAAGGCCGGGGAGGGGGAGGGAGAGACGAAAGGGAGGACTCCCCTGGCACACGGGAGGACTCGCCTGGCCGCCCGCCCCGATGCACTGCTCACAGGCCACTTTCCCTGTGACCCAACGGCGGGGAGGAGGAGGGGGGAGGACCCCGTCTGTCGTGGGGGGGAGGACGTGTGTCCTTTTGCTGGGGTGGGGGAGGGGGCCGCCTTGGAAAGGTGGGGGGAGGGGCCGGGACTCACCTGATGGGCGGGAGGACCTGCCCACCCCGCGACCTCCGGGGAGGGGGGATTCAGCTGCCTTCTCCTGCAAAAAGGAGATAGCAACATGCCTCAGGTCCCTGGTTCGAATTCCGGCCCCCTGAAACTATAGCTCCGGAGACCCAGCATCCCCTTCCCCCTTCCCCCAGGGAGGAGGGGTAGGAGGACGAGGAGGGAAAGGAGGAGGAGGAGCAGGAGCAGGAGGAGGAGGAAGGAGGAGGAGGAGGAGGGGAGGGGGAGGAGGGGGCAGGGAGGGGGGTGGAGGAGGAGGGGAGGAGGAGGAGGAGGAGGAGAGGAGGAGAAAGAGGAGGAGGAGGAGGAAGAGGAGGAGGAGGGGGGGAGGAGGAGGAGGGGGGAGGAGGGAGGAAGAGAAGGGGAGGGGGAGGGGGGGAGGAGGAGGAGGGGGAGAAGAAGGAGGAGAAGGGGAGAAGGAGGAGGGGGAGGAGGAGGAGAAAGAGGAGGAGGAGGAGCAGGAATAGGAGGGGGGGAGGGGAGGAGGAGAATTAGGAGGAGGAGGAGGCGGAGGAAGAAGAGGAGGAGGAAGAGAAGGAGGAGGATGAGGAGGAGGGGAGGGGAGGAGGAGGGGGAAGGAGGGGAGGGGAGGAGGCTGAGGAGCACCCTCCCCCACCTATGATAAGGGACGTTGAGGGTCCTTCCGGCCGAGCGAGGCCACTTCCGGTAGTGGCCGGAAGTCCCGCTCCCCGGGTTGGGACGTCTCCTCGACAGGCCTTTCCTCTTTGAAAGGCTTTAATGTTCTCCAAAGCAGTCGGTTTGGGGTCCTTCCGGTCCTGAAAAGCCACTTCCCGTCTCGGTTGAGGGTTTTTCCGATGCAGAGAGGCACTTCCGGGCGAGGACCGGAAGCCCCGCCCCCTCAGGAGGGGCTTCAGGGCTCTAAAGGTGTCCGAGGTTGTCCGCTGAGGGTCCTTCCTCTCCAGCGAGGCCACTTCCGGGCCTAGGTATTGGGTATTTCCGGCCCTGCGAGGCCACTTCCGGTCGTCGCCGGAAGTCCCGCCCCCCGGTGTGGGGGCGTCTCCTCGACAGGCCTTTCCTCTTTGAAAGGCTTTAATGTTCTTCAAAGCCGTCGGTTTGGGGTCCTTCCGGTCCTGAGAAGCCACTTCCGGTCTCGGTCGGGGGTCCATCCGGTCCATAGAGGCCACTTCCGGCCGGAGACCGGAAGTCCCGCCCTCTGAGAGGACTTTAATGGCGTCCTTCAAGGTCCTTCGTTAGATTGAGGGCACTTCCGGGCCTCTGCTTAGGGACTGCCGGTTGAGCAAGGCCACTTCCGGTCCGTTGCCCAGAAGCCCCGCCCACTGGGGACGGCTTTAGGGCCTAAATGGTGTCCGAAGTCGTCGGTTAACGGTACTTCCTGTCCAGCGAGAACACTTCCGGTCTCAATTGAGGGTTTTTCCAGTCCAAAGAGGCCCCTTCCGGCTCGGTTGAGGGTCCTTCCGGCCGTGCGAGGCCACTTCCGGTAGCGGCCGGAAGCCACGCCCCCCGGTGTGGGGCGTCTCCTCAACAGGCCTTTTCTCTTTGAAAGGCTTTAATGTTCTCCAGAGCCGTCGGTTTAACGTCCCTCCGGTCCTGAGAAGCCACTTCCTGCCAGCAACCGGAAGTCCCGCACCCTGGGGAGGGCTTTAGGGCCTCAATGGTGTCCAAAGTCGTCGGTTGAGGGTGCTTCCGGTCCAGCGAGGCCACGTCCGGGCCTCGTCTTGAGCTCTTTCTGGCCGAGAGAGGCCACTTCCGGGCGGGTACCGGAAGTCCCGCCCCCTAGAGTGGGTCGGCTCCACGGCCAACCTTTCTTTCCTCTTTGGAATGGTTTAACGGCGTCAGTTCAGGGTCTGTCCGTCGAGTGAGGCCACATCCGGGTCTCGGATTGGGGTACTTCCGGTTGAACTATGCCACCTCCGGCCGGAGACCAGAAGTCCCGCCCTCCAGGCTGGCTTTAATGGCGTCCAAACCGTCGCTTCAAAGCCCTTTGGTCGAGGGAGGCCATTTCCGGTCTGTGGATTAGGGTTTTTCTGGTCCAGAGAAGCCACTTCCTGTCGAGCGAGTCCACTTCCGGTCGTCGCCGGAAGTTCCGTCCCCCTGGGTGGGGCGTCTCCTCGACAAGCCTTTGAAAGGCTTTAATGTTCTCCAAAGCCGTCGGTTTGGGGTCCTTCCGGTCCAAGTGAGGCCACTTCCGGGCCTCGGTATAGGGTATTTCCGGTCGAGTGAAGCCACTTCCTGAAGGCAACCGGAAGTCCCGCCCCTCCGTCAGGCCTCTCCCCTCTGAAGATGTGATTGGTGCTATGTCCTCGTCGTCATCACTCGCTGGGTCAAGGGGAGGGGGCGGGGCCTGGGCTAGGGGGAGGGGCCTGTGCCAGGGCGGGGCCCGGGAAGGGGGCCGGGAAGGGGCCCGAAGCCGAGGGCGGGCCACGCCTACCTCGCCGGAAGTGATGGTTTGAGGCGCCCAGTCGCCACTGGGAGGCCCGGAAGTGATGTCAGGCGGGCGACCACCTCCTGACCTCCCCTCTGACCTCCTGACCTCCTGCCCTCCCCTCCTTTCCTCCTGCCCTCCTGCCCTCCTGACCTCCCCACTTCCCCTCCTGACCTGACCTCCCCTCCTGACCTCCCCTCCTGACCTCCTGACCTCCTGACCTCCCCTCCTGACCTCCCCCTGACCTCCCCTCCTGACATGACCTCCCCTCCTGACCTCCTGACCTGACCTCCTGACCTCCCCTCCTGACCTCCCCTCCTGACCTCCTGACCTCCCCTCCTGACCTCCTGACCTCCCCTCCTGACCTATTCTCCTGACCTCCTGACCTCCCTCCTGACCCCTCCTGACCTCCTGACCCTGACCTCCCCTCCTGACCTCCCCTCCCCTCCTCCCCCTCCTGACCTCCTGACCTCCCCCTCCTGACCTCCTGACCTCCCCTCCCTCCCCTCCTGACCTCCTGACCTCCTGACCCTGACCCCCCTCCTGACCTCCTGACCTCCTGACCTCCCCTCCTGACCTCCTGACCTCCCCTCCTGACCTCCCCTCCTGACCTCCTGACCTCCTGACCTCCTGACCTCCCCTCCTGACCTCCTGACCTCCCCTCCTGACCTCCCCTCCTGACCTCCCCTCCTGACCTCCTGACCTCCCCCTCCCCTCCTGACCTCCTGACCTCCTGACCTCCCCTCCTGACCTCCTGACCTCCTGACCTCCCCTCCTGACCTCCTGACCTCCTGACCTCCCCTTTCTGACCTCCTGACTCCTGACCTCCCCTCCTGACCTCCTGACCTCCCCTCTTGAGCTGGTTATGAGCTGGTTATGAGCCGGTTATGAGCCGGTGATGAGCCGGTTATGAGCCAGTTATGAGCTGGTTATGAGCTGGTTATGAGCTGGTTATGACCCGGTTATGAGCTGGTTATGAGCCGGTTATGAGCTGGTTATGAGCTGGTTATGACCTGGTTATGAGCTGGTTATGAGCCGGTGATGAGCCGGTTATGAGCTGGTTATGACCCGGTTATGAGCTGGTTATGAGCCGGTTATGAGCCAGTTATGAGCTGGTTATGAGCCGGTTATGAGCTGGTTATGAGCTGGTTATGACCTGGTTATGACCCGGTTATGACCCGGTTATGACCCGGTGATGACCTGGTTATGAGCCGGTGATGAGCTAGTTATGAGCTGGTTATGAGCCAGTTATGAGCCGGATTATGAGCCGTTATGAGCCAGTTATGACCCGTTATGAGCCTGGTTATGACCTGAATGAGCTGGTTATGACCTGGTTATGACCCGGTTATGAGCCGGTTATGAGCCGGTTATGAGCTGGTTATGAGCTGGTTATGACCCGGTTATGAGCTGGTTATGACCCGGTTATGAGCCGGTTATGAGCTGGTTATGAGCTGGTTATGACCTGGTTATGAGCTGGTTATGACCCGAGCTGAGCCGTTTGAGCTGGTGGTTATGACCCGTTAGCCGGTTATGAGCTGGTTATGAGCCGTTATGACCCGGAGCCGAAGCCGACCTGTTATGAGCCGGTTATTATGAGCTGGTTATGAGCCGGTGATGAGCCGGTTATGAGCCGGTTATGAGCCGGTTATGAGCTGGTTATGAGCCGGTTATGAGCCAGTTATGAGCTGGTTATGAACCGGTTATGACCCAGTTATGAGCTGGTTATGAGCCAGTCCATGAGCTGGCCTTCAGTGGCTTTATTAGCCTGAAAGGTAACAGGTCATGACCCGTTATGACCCAGTTATGAGCTGGTTATGACCCGGTTATGACCCGTTATGACCTGGTTATGAGCCGGTGATGAGCTAGTTATGAGCTGGTTATGAGCCGGTTATGAGCCGGTGATGAGCTGGTTATGAGCCGGTTATGAGCTAGTTATGACCCAGCTCTGTCCACGTTTCCACCTCACAGGCCTTCAGTGGCTTCATTAGGTTCTGGAAAGGTAACGGGTCATGAACCCGGTTATCAGCTGGTTATGACCCGGTTATGACCCGGTTATGAGCCGGTTATGAGCTGGTTATGAGCCGGTTATGAGCTGGTTATGACCTGGTTATGAGCCGGTTATGAGCTGGTTATGAGCTGGTTATGACCTGGTTATGACCCAGTTATGAGCTGGTTATGACCCGGTTATGACCTGGTTATGAGCCGGTGATGAGCTTTATGAGCTGGTTATGAGCTGAGCTGGTTTTGAGCTGAGTTTATGAGCCGGTTATGACCTCACAGGCCTTATGGCTTCAGCCGGTTATCATGAACCCGCTATCAGCTGGTTATGACCCGCATCTCCAGCTTATGAGCGAGCCGCTGTCGGACCTGGTTATTAGGTTCTGAAAGCGTGAAGCCGGTCATGAACCCGGTTATGAGCTGGTTATGAGCTGGTTATGAGCTGGTTAAGAAC